>CATIWF010072179.1:0-32868 GCA_949630135.1 Balakata baccata
CATTTAGAAAAATTTTATAATGTTATTCATGCTAATGGAATGGCAGTATCCGAATCTAAAATGAAACTATTTCAACAGCAAATTAGGTTTTTAGGACATGATATTTTTCGAGGAACTATTAAACCAATAATTAGAAGTTTAGAATTTTCTAGTAAATTTCCATATGAAATTAAAGATAAAAGAAAAGATTGATCTAAATAATTATTAATTCATTATTACTTTTAGTCTTATTTTATATTTATAATTATATTTATTAAATAGCATTCTAAATTGTCCATTCTTAGCATTCTATTTACATCAAATTGAAAGAAACTGCATTCATGACTAGAGTATGTATATCCTTGTGATAAAAAAATCAAATTTTTTATAAAAAAAAAATCAAATTTTTTACATTAGACATTGAAATCAACAATCTTATGTAGGAGCAAATTCTGGAAATTGAGACTGTGTAGTCCGTATGTATAGTATAATTTCAGTTATAAAAATGCACATGCAATAATAAAATAATAAAAAAATATATTTTTTTATATTATTTTTCTACTAATTTTTATATTTTAAAAATAATATATAATTGAATCTTTATTAATAGTATCAAAGATATATTTTTCAAAATATGTCACTAAACAATTCAAGCAATGATCACTCTTTTTTTCATCGGTTATTTTTGTTTTTATGCAAATTTAGAAAAAGAAAATTTTCTAAGTTTTATAGAGATCCACTTTATTTTTTTAATAGTTCATATTTAAAATATCATATCTATTATATAGTTTTTAATAAATTTATGGGATCCAATGATCCCACAAATTTCTTCTTGCATTCACAACTTATGTAATAGTTTGGCTTTTGACATTAAGATCTATGAACTTATAAAAATCCAATTTTTTTTGAAATTCAACAGTATCACTAAAGCTTAAAACAAAACATCAGATCCAAGAATGTAGGAGAAGTTAACCAAACCGAAGGAGAAGCTACTCTAGCTAAACAATGAACAAATTTATTTGCTTCCTTTTTAACAACTTTAATGGTAAATCCCATACAATCAGAAAGTAAGGCGCAGCAATAACAGCTCCAAATTCACACCAATCAACTATAGGATGAAGGATAACATCAACAACCAACTTCACATCTATCTCTAGATAACTAGGAAAAAACTCTCTTTAGCCAGCTCAAAAACTCCCTAAGACAAAGAGCTTCAGCCACAACTAGTGGAAAATAACCAGTCATTATTCTTGAGAACCTGCAAAAAACCTCCCATGATGATCTCGAATAATCGCATCCATGCATATAAAATTATTACAGCCGCATCAATGTTATATTTCAAACATGAAAGAGGAGGTGGTTGCTATCTAAGAACAAAAGGAGGAGTTATTAACCGAGTAGATACCACATTCACCTTACACCGTTTGAAATAAAAAGATAAAGAATCAGAAACAATATGCAAAGCCAAGACAATCTTTTATTCTAGAGTCAATTATTTCTCTATCGATAAATAGCCCAAAATACCAAAAAATCTGAGCAAGCTGAGTAGGAGTAAAAAAGTGTAAGGCATAAACCATTCTTGGAAGCTTGAACTATTGGCAGAAACTTTTATTAGTCCCAAAAATACATCTTAGTCAAACTTTATTCCAGATTTAGGATTCCTTATTCTTACAGAAAGAAACCCTCTTTCTCCACTATCTCTCCTTTCATTTAAAAACCCACAAAATCCGGAATCTTCAATTTTCATTCCTCCTCAATTTAGCTCCTACTATTTTTGTTCTTTTGCAGATCGATCTCGAAAGAGAGAGAAGAGAAGCAATGTAGACGTTTTACTTCTTGGTATTTGGTGGCTTAGTGCTGTGGTTGCAACAATTTGCTCATACAAAGCCCATAAATTAATCTATAAAGACTGTAACCAACCCTCTCTTTCCCTATGCTTTGAAACCCTAGTTAGAGCATAACCGCTTGTTGCCAATTTTCTTCTACTGGTATTTTTTGATCCATGGTAATCTGTTCTCATTATGTCTTCTAATTGGTTTTCAAAGGTTTTTAATTTATTTTTCATTGATGATTGCTATGTGATATGTTCAATGGAGTTTTATGAATTGAAACATGTAAAGAGAATGTGAAAGAAATAGGGCAAATATGAAGAGTGCTTTAAAATTTCTAACACTTCTTGTTTGTAGAGAGCTTTTAAATTGTTTTAAGAGCTCTCCTTTGAGGAGAGAGAGCAACTTTCTGAGCCCTTATCTATTTCCTTTTGCGCCAGAGACTACAACTGCTCTTTTAAGTTTCTATCTGCTCTGTTTTTCCTTTTCGTTTTTTTATAAATGAATTTTAATTTTTTTCGAAAAAATTATTTTGATTATGTTGATTTGCAAAAGGGTTATTTAGGTCTCATGATTCTTATTAGATTAAAAATTTCTAAAATTTTAATTCAATGTTAAATTTATAGAAAAACTTTAGCATTTCATTGATCGATCATTTAGATTACTCCATTTTCACTTTATTTTGAATTTCTTGTCTTGCTACTTTTATATTAGATTACTAATTCAAGTAGCTGAGAACAAAAGCTCAGGCCTTTGATTTGATTTGGAGTTGTTGTTATGTAATTACATGTCCTATATGTCAATGAATGTGATGGGTTTTATGTACTCAACACTGCAATCGTGTGATCTTGCTTACTCTTTGGCCACTGGAAAATTCGTAGCCCGGAATCAGCTCCAATTCTACCTGGATTTCTTTCTTGATCACGCAAGTCCTTTTCTTTGTGTCGCTCTTTTGCTAATTGATAAAAAAGAGAGAAAGAGGACTATGTTGTTCAAATTTTGTAGAAATAGGATTTTTCCAAGCAATTAGCATTTTTTTCATTTGGGTTCGTGAGATAGGGGACTCTGATTTTATATTTGTCTCTCTTAGATTTCTTTCCTTTTTATTGTTCATTTGGGTTTTAGATTTTATTGTTTAATAATATCTATTAGTGAAACAAATTATAAATTGGTTATACATTTGCAGTTCTGTTTTTATAGTGATATTTAGTGCTTTTGAGGAGGTTTTATGGGTGAGCATAACAAGTAGAAAGGTAGAGCAGTGGTTGTAACAGGTTGAGAAGAACATTTTCGTTGATTTCTCCGTCTTGAATGACGTCTTCTTTGGCTGCATTTGTGCTTTACTAATTAGCCATTGTGATATTGAAAATATGTATATTATATGTATACATGTTAATAATGTTAATATCTGTTTTATAGTGATATTTGGTGCTTTTGATGAGTATATCAAGTAAGAAGTTAGAGCAGTGGCTGTGATGAATTGAGAAAAGCATTTTCGTTGATTTCTCCTTCTTGAATGACATCTTCTTTGGCTACATTTGCACTTTACTAATTAGCCACTGTGATATTGAAAATATGTATTGATAACTTTTAGTTTTCGTAGCTATTTGTCCATGCACGGCTAAAACAACAAGGCCTGACCAAAGTGAGGCTCCAGTAAAGTCTCTCTAATGCTTAAGTCAGTAAGAGGAAAAAATAGAGTGAAAATATAGCTAGAGAGATGAAAAGATAACTTGTCACTTAAGTATGTTGTTTGGAGTTTTTATAATTTTCTTCTTCGTCATATGTCTAATCATTTTCTGGCACAATATGGCTCAAGCTGGCTTTGCCAGGTTATGATTTTGGCTAGCTATTCACGTTAGTTATCATGTACTATGCTCGAGCTGTATGCACATTTAATGCTCATTGCTTATCATTTTAGCATTTTACTCTATGTATTGTAATTGTACAATATTTTTATTCTTTATAAGGATATCAAATCTCAAGTTGTGAGGATTAGTGATATAGTTACATGGGGTCATACGATCATAAGATTGCTGGGATCATGAGAACCTTTTCTAATTGCTTGTTGTCCTCTTTCTACGATCATTGGATCATAGGTTTGTGGATCATAATTATATGATGAAATCATAATAATCATAAGCTTATAGACCAGCTCCTCTGGTTTCATAACTCCTCTATGAAAGTCAACAATATCACTTCATAAGGTCATAAGATCATAGGATCGCTGATCAGGGGATCATAATCTAGTAAAATTATCTCTTGTCATCATGTATATTATATGTATACATGTTAATAATTATGGAAAACCATATCTGATTCGATATATATATATATATATATATATATATATATCATTACATATACATTACATTATAATTTTTGCAAAATTGCAGTTTTATTTTATCCTCATGATAAATTTTATTATTTTTAATCTCATTAATAAATAAGTAATAAAAATAAAATAATCATATAACACATATGAAGCCAAACTAGAAATTTGAAATATATGAATATAAAATAAATTAGAATGTTAGATATACCTTTATAAATAGATAAATATGTAACTTACTTATACTATACATATACCTTACATATAATTTACACAGCTGCATTTTTAATCTTCATGTTAAGCTTTAATATTTTTATTCCCATCAATAAATAAATAATAAAAATAGAATAAACATATACAAACATATAGCACATCTAAAGTCAATATGTAAATTCAAAATATATTAATATAAAATAAATATAAATTAAAATAAATAAATTATAAGGTTAGATATACCCTTATAAATAGATAAATATATAACACATATATTCCGTGCATATACCTTACATATATTTTGCACAGTTGCATTTAAGCTTTATTATTTTTAATCCCCGTCAATTTACTATCTTCTAATAACATAACTATACAATTTTTACTAATCATATATTATTTTCTGCTATATATACCTACATATACTTTACATATATTTTACATATAATATTTGCATAGTTACAGTTTTATGTAATTCTATTATAAGCTTTTATATTTTTAATTCCATCAATAATTAAATAATAAAAATATAATAAACATATGACACATATGAATATAAAAAGATAATATTTTTATTATATAATATTTAAATAATTTTAAATATTCAATATTTTAAAGAATTAAATATATAATATTTAAATAATTTTAAATAGTAGCATACCACAAAAAAAATTTTAGCCAGTTACTTATAATATATAATTGCTAAGTAATACAAGTAAAATTACTTTTATATGTATAATTGCTAGCAATTATATGATTATACATATAAAATAACATATAATTAACAGTAAATATATAAAAAATATATAATAATTATATGGTTATACATATAAAATAATATATAATGCCAACAAAATATAGCAAAAATCTTTAAACCGATGTATAACTAATAATAATTACATATATAGAATCATTTTTTATAATTTTTTTTGTAGGGTCACCCCTCAACCTAGCTATGCCCCAGACTTTATATATATATATATATATAAAAGAAAGAAATCATTTTGTTGCTCATCAAGCGGCATCACTCATTTTTCCGTCCAAAACATGTGATATTGAATAGGGATAGCAATTCAATCCGGATTCAGAATCTTCGTCCCCTACCGATCCGAATAGAGTGAATTTTTTTAATTTTTGACCGGAGTTGAAGATGATTAAGGAGAAATCTGAGATGACATTTAGCGGAGATGAGCCGATGACGGTATTTATGTACCCCGCCTCGTACTCCACCCAATATATATTTATATATGTAATATATATATATATATATTAATAAATAAGTATGTATAACTTATATAAATTGTTGTTAGATGTTATAAATGGTTTTTATATTTTTTTAATAAGTTATATATTTGATATATCTTATAGAAATTATTAAATTAATGTACATAATGATTGCAATAATTTTAAATTAATGATGAATATTTTGATGATTACAATTTTAGCGGTGTATATAATTAGAGATAATGTTATCTTTTATTTTTTTGAATTATTTTGGCTTTAAGAATGATATAGACAATTAGTTTAAATTTTTAGATATAGAAGTTATAATAGTTTGATGTTTTTTGTAGTGGATATTTACTTTGCTAGTTATTTATGGATTAATTAATATTATTATTTTCATTAGTTAAATATGAATTATGAAACATTAAAAATTAAAATATTCAATATTTTTATAATTTTTTGCTCTTATTTTAGATGTATTTTGATGTGAATTAAATTAATAATTTAAATAGATATATCAAATATAATTAAGTTAAAAAAATATAGCCGGGATACCTAATCCCATTTGGGGATACCCGATCCCGTTTGGGGTGGGAATATTTTCCCGTACAGGTTTGGAGCAGAGATAAGGATATAATTTTATAGATAGGGACATGGATGGAGAGAGTGAAATCCGATCTTAATTTGCCCCGTTGCCACTCCTAATATTGAATGGGAGCCACCAATTAACGGTTTCCTTTATTTTTAGCCATTAAGGCTTCGTGATATTGAATGGGTAACTTTTTATGGGCAAATTATATTATGCATATGTGTGCACAATACTAAGTGCTTCAAGTGAGCTCACATGTGCTATATTTTTTTTTATATTATTTAATAACTTTAGATATATTATTTTAATAATGATGATTTTTTTGAATTTAATGGTTATTTCTCTTACGCATGAGTCGATTTTAATTATTTTCTCTTCGGTTGGGATTTGTTTCCTTTTTTGCTATGATTTTATTTATTTCCTCTTGACTGTTTCTCTTGTATAGGAGTCGATTTTATCTCTACAATTTTTAGAGATTTTATTTCTTGTGTTATTCTATTATCATATCTATTCTTCTTCTTTTTCTTCTGCTATTTGATTTTTCAATTTATTTATGTTTGTTTAATTTATTTTTCTCTAATTCTTTGTTCAATTGCAAATGGATAAATATATTTCATTCAAAAATGTGATTTGTGAGAATTCAAGTAATAATCAATGGATAAACATATTTTATTTGAAAATGTAATTTATGAGAATTCAGATAATTAATCAATGAATAAATATATTTCATTTGAAAATGTAATTTATGAGAATTCAGGTAATAATCAAACATAGATGAAAAGATAAAAGAAATTTATGAAAACATATAATGAATCTATATTTATAAAATAATATATCTACAGTTATAACATAACATATCTACAATTTTAAAATAATATATTTACAGTCATTAAATAATGAATATGAACATGTTAAGCAAATAATCAAACATAAATAAAAAAAATGAAAGAAATTCATGAAAACAAGTAATGAATCTACAGTTATAAAATAATATGTTTACATTTATTAAATAATGAATTTGAACCTAATAAGCAAATAATCAAACGCAGAAGAAAAATATAAGAGAAATTTATGAAATAAGTAATAAATATACAACTAAAATAATGTATCTACAGTTATTAAATAGTGAATATAAACCTTGTAAGCAAATAATTAAACATACAAGAAAAAATAAAATTAATTTATGAAAACAAATAATAAATCTACAGTTATAAAATAATGTATATATAATTATTAAATAATAAAACTTAAGTTATTAAAATAATGTATATACAGTTGTTAAATAATGAATGTATAGAAATGAAAATTAAGCTGTTTAATAGAAAAATAAAAATTTATGCTTTTTAACTTCCATATGTGTAAATGGATCTTTAGAACACCTAATACTGTATACTTAAGCGCATAATATATACTCTGGTACATAATATAACCATTCCTCTTTTGTGAAATTTTGTAAGTTGGAAAGTTTATTTGTGGTATTATGTTATCATGGAGTATTTTGGATTACTAGTTGTGTCAAAATCATAAACACCAAATCTAGGAATGATCAAGCCCAATATAGCCTAACAATCAGAGACTAAACAACAATCCAGAAAAAAATGCGTTGCATTCTCATAAAATTAAATTAAATAAAATTAGTGTGTAAATTTAATTAAATAAAATTTAATTTTTTAAACTTAATTGAGTTGATTTGAATTGACCCTATTAAAGTTCATATAATATATTTTTTTTTAAAAGGAGTTATAATTTTTTTTTTTTGTATAATGGGTCTTTTTTTACTTTAATGAAGGACTAAACTATATTTATTAACATGAATTTATCAAACTTTTTCTTTCTCTTTGATTAGTTTTTGATACAACTTACTTTTTAAACTTTATTTTTTGACCAATTTACATACCTGTCGTATAATAACGTAATATATTAGAAAAATATATCTGCACCTGAAATGCATATGCTATTTTTGGATATTTCTCAATTAATAAAGAGCATACATATGAACAAAAACTTTATTTCTTTAAAAGATAAAGTGGATAAAAATTAAATATAAAAATAATTTAAATAGAAACTAATTAAAAATATATATAATAAAAAAGAACCATTACAATAATTGGATTATGTCTTTGCGGAATAATTGTATAAGTATTACCAAACATTTTCACTTTGATATAATTTAGCACTAAACCTTTTAATTGTTATAAATTGGTATCAAACATTTCAAAAATATTACAATTTGATATCAAATTAAAATTCTAGTTAAACAATATGATGTACTAGTATATGGATGTATCACGTCAGCATTCCATGTTAGCGGTCAATAAGCCACATCAGCCGGTCAACATACCATATTAGTTTTTTTTTACTAAAATTTTGACTTTGATATCAAATTGTAATATTATTGAAATATTTAATATCAATTTATAACGATTAAGAACTTTGGTACTAATTTATAACAAAATAATAAAAATTGATATCATTTATGCAATTAATCCAGTCTTTGCCTGTAAATTAATTTTATAAGTTCACAAGTCATCACACAAAAGGTTAAAAACATTGGATAGTTAACATAGAAAACCGGGTAAAATGCTTTATTTGTACCAAAATATACCAAATTGACACTAAAACTATTTTTAAAAAATTACTATTTACTTAATATAGTTGATATAATATACTATTAGTTCTTAAAGATTTAAAAATTATACGATTTGCTCTTTTTAGTTTGATATAATATACTAATATTTTCTGAACTTTAAAAATTATACTATTTATCTCATATAGTTTAGTAATAAAAAATATTTTCTTTTACTCATAAAGATACAAATACAATAAATCAAATTTGCAAAAGGTACTAGTAGTGCAATATGTTAGAACTTCAGGAGATAAATAGTATAATTTTCAAATCTCATAGAGTACTAGTATAATTTTTAAATATTGGAAATACTAGTATATTATATCAAAATATATAAGGTAAATAGTAATTTTTCCAAATTTTTTTTTATATTAAATTAGTACTAATTCTTAAAATTTAGTTTCAGATTATGATATCAGAAATTTTCAGATAAAAATTTTCTGTTTAATTTATACTGATATAGATATTGAATATACTTATGCAGACACTAAAAAAATTATGATGTGAAATTCAACTTCAAAATATAAATACTAATTTGATAAGAAAAAAAAAATAGTATTACACATATGATACCCTTTATTTATTTTAAAGGTAAAAACATGTTACGATGTTAGTGGCAGAGTTATAACAAAAATTTATTTATTTATTTATTAAATATATATATTTCATTAACGTTACTTACACCATTTAATTTTTATACAATTTTTTTTGTTTTTTAATTAATTATTAAATGACAATATTAACCAAATTAATTAATACAATTAGTTTGATTTTTTGATAAATTCATTTATTTATTTTTACTTTTATATTATTATTATTGTTATTATTATAGAAAATTAATATTTATTCTCTATAATTTGACAAAATAAACAATTATCTTCTAAAATTTAAAAAATATATGATTTATCTCTTATAGTTTGACATAATACATTAGTATTCATTCGAAGTTTGAAAAAATATATAATATACAAGTGAAAAAAAATATTCTCTTTTTGCTCAGGATACTATGAGTCTAGTAAATCAAATTTACAGAGGGTACTAGTAAAATATATCAAAATTTTGGGAGATACTAAAATATTATATCAAACTAAAGAGGACAAATTATATATTTTTAAAATCTTAGGAAGATACTAATGTATTATGTTAAACTATAAGGATAAATATTAATTTTTCTTTATTTTTATTATTATAGAAAGACGAAAATGTTTGATATTCCAAATTCAAGTCTTTCACATTTTTTTAGTTATAAATTCTAATATTCATTAATTTATATAATTAAATTGATACTATTAATTTTTATTATTTTTTGAAATAAATTAATATTTATTATATATTTTGTATTATGCATTTTATGTTTTTTTTTATTTTAATATTAGCTATTTATTTATTTTATTTCCTTTTAATATTAGTTATCTTTTATATATAAAAATATAATTAAATAATTATAATATAATTGAATTTATAATTAATAAATTATTAATACTATTAATTAATAAATTAAATTATTATTAATTCAATTAACTAATATAATCATATTAGTTTTTTAATACAATATATATTTTTTCAAATAATTAATTATAACTTATCTAATTTTTTTTTCTTAATCTGTTTTTTTAGAAATAATAAATATTAAAAATAATATATTATTATATATATTATATAAAATTAAAAAGAGCAATTGCTCACCTGTGTGTGGCTCCATATGATCCTCCCAGCGTGGACCGAAGCAAAACTATGACATCTTAAATCTTTCCTTTATTTTCTTCTCAAACTTCATTATTTTTTTTAACTTTATTTTCATTCCTCCTTCGGATGATGTCACTTTCTGAATATAAATCCACTGAAACCACATCATAATCGCTTCTATCTATTTTTGACTTAATGCAATAATATCATTATTTTAATTATTTAAACACTTTATCTAATTCTCCCTTTCTTCTATCTCCACTTCCTTCTCCTCTTCACCAGAACCCACAAAATCAGCCATGTTCCTCTCTCCTTTACTCTATTCACTCACTCTTTTGCTTTCTCTTTCTCTAATCTGTCTATTTGCTCCTCAAATTCTTCCTCCTCCTCGAAGCCCATCTCAAATTTTTCTTCACCAAGATCTAGATGATCTTGCTCTCTTTCAAAAAGCCATTAAACCCCCTAGAAAAATCTCCCATTTATCCACCAAAAATCCCACTCCTAAAATCGCTTTCCTCTTCCTCACAAACTCTCAACTCACCTTCTCTCCTTTGTGGGAACGCTTCTTCCATGGCAATCTTCATCTCTGCAACGTCTATGTCCATGCCGATCCCTTAGCTCAAGTACCCATACCCAATACTCCAATTTTCAAAACCCAGTTCATTCCAAGCAAAAGAACCCAAAGAGGTTCTTCATCTCTAATCTCCGCTGAGCGTAGGCTTCTCGCTCGCGCGATTATTGATGACCCATTAAACCTCTACTTCGCTCTTGTATCTCAACACTGTATTCCTCTTCACTCCTTTCAGTTTATGTACAATACCCTTTTCGGCTCCAACAATTTCTTAGCAATTTCCACCCAATTTCGGCATCGAAGCTTCATCGAGATAATCTCCGAGGATCCCAATTTGGAAGATCGGTACAATGCTAGGGGCGAAAGTGCGATGCTACCGGAGATCCCATTTGAGAGATTCAGAGTAGGATCTCAGTTCTTCATTTTGGCGAAGAGACATGTCTTGATTGTTCTGAAGGATAAAAAATTGTGGAGAAAATTTAAGCTTCCATGCTTGAACATAGACTCTTGTTATCCAGAGGAGCATTATTTTCCTACTCTATTATCTATGGCGGATCCAAAAGGTTGCAGCCGTTTCACGCTAACCAATGTAAATTGGACTGGAAGCTTTGATGGGCATCCTCATATGTACCAACCGGAAGAAATCTCCGGCGAACTCGTGCATCGGCTGAGGCAGTCTAATTCCAGCTATTCATTCTTTTTTGCTCGGAAATTCTCGCCGGAGTGCTTGCAGCCGCTGATGGATATAGCAGATGACGTCCTTTTTCGGGATTTCAAAGTGAGCAAAAGTAAAGTGAAGGTCAGTTCCCATCATCACCACTGTTCTTGTTTTTATCTTTACTTTATTCGTACTTAAAGAGTGGTTAAGCTGAATTGAACCGAGTAGAACTGAGTCGTTCAGTATCCGAGTTTTTATCTTTACTTTATTCGTACTTAATTGAACCGAGTAGAGCTGAGTCGTTCAGTATCCGAGTCGTATATATTCTGTTGCTTTCTGAGTCTCTGAGACTGACGATATGGGTCCGCTCGTTTTAAGGAGTAGGAGCAGACATCACGTGATACGCATCGTTTTTAGAGATTTTGCATCCTTGTTTTTTTATTTTTTTGCTTGGTGGGTGGGCCGGTGGGGTTTATAATTAATAATGAAATTTCTAATTTGAAATTATTGTATTTAAGCAGACATAGAGTTAGAAAGATATAATATTTATTTTCCTCAAAAAAAAAAAGAAAGTTATAATATTTATAATATTTCTATATGTAAGCTGGCTTTGGCAACAGAATTTTACTAAATAAAAATTACTAAAAATCATTCTGTTTAAATTATGTATTAAGAATATATGTGATTATTGTAGGTGGATTAATGAGAGTTCCAAAGGGTATAATTGTAAATACATTAGGTATATGATAGATAGTTAATGTCAACTCTGTTTTTTCTATCACATTATGAAAAATGTGCATTGTGACAATGATTTCTAAAGAGATATTAGAAGAAATAATGTCATCCTAATCTTGCAAGAGCTTATTTGTTAGTTAATTAATTAATTAATTTCATTATTTTTTTTAAAAAAATAATATTTACAAATACACTGATAAAAAGTCAATTTGCAATTGAAATTAGAATCTAGATGACTATAACTTTGAAATGGACAAATTTGCCAATGGAATTTCATGATTTATATATAATCACCAAAATTAGTTGCTTGCTTGCCAATAGTTTTCTTGGTGTTGAAAACTTGCCCAATGCTGTATAATTAGAGAAAATATAAGTAGTTTAGCTCCAAATTGAATGATGAAGTTAACTTACATTTTTGGTTAGGGAAAAAAAAGAAACTCTTTTTGTCCTTTAACTATTTCCTTTTCTTTTATTTAATTCTTGTTTTTCTTTTATTGTGTTCAATTAAGTACCTAAATAATTATTATAATACATATTGGGTCCTATGCAAGTAGTAAGTGTTGTATCCTAGATTTTGAACCAACATGTCAAAATTTTATGTGATCAATAAAAATTTTACTCCAAAATAAATAATAGAATTTTCCCTTAAATTTTGATCATAGTATATAAAACAATGGTCATGATTTATTAGGAATTGGTTTTTTTTTTTGTTACTTTTAGTAAGCATCATTTATAATTTTTTAACAATGATCAATGGGGTCAATTAATCATTCTGCTTGAAGGGCAGATAGATACACCCACGCAAGTAGAAACTCAGTAAACAAAAAACACTGTTCAAGACCTCAATGTATATTAATATAGGGTCCTTGACTCTCTGAGCTATCAATTTTTTCTATTTTGCCCCTATTTGACGTGGACTAAGATTAATGTTTAATGAACTGATTAAAAATAAAAAAATAAAAAATAAACTCATTTTTGCTAAAAGAAAAAAGTGTAGTAGTTGAAGGACTAAAACATGTCTTTATGCTCTAATCGATAGAAACATCCCTCTTGTAGGTAGGCTTTGAGATAGGGAAATTTCTTTCCCTTTTTTTATTGATTCTCGCATTGTAGAGTTATTTTATTTTAAAGCTTTTAGAATTAATATTAATTATTTGTGGTCCTTTAATGAAATCAATGATATATGATCTTTTCTATTATGTTTGAATCTCATTCAAATAATACAATTCCATTGTAGTTGCCATGCGATTGTTATTAGAAAATAGTAGGCAAAACTGTACTATCATTATTTAGATTTCTAACCTTTTGAATATTGTAGTTTAGTTTTTCAAAAAATTTATGTTGTATTTTCATTTTGTAACACTAGTTTATTATTTTATAAAATTTTATTTATAAATTAAAAATTTATTTATCACACCATCCATACAAAAGTTCGTAGATTATATCAAAGAAAATTTAGTAAGATAAGTCAATATTAATAGTTACTGGAATTGATTTACACATTCGTTGCATCACTAGTACAAAAAAAGTCTTTTGTATATGTTTTTTGGTGTCAGATGCGTCTATTTATGAACAGACATGTAAAGAGTATTTGAAGGGTGGATCAAATTTGTCTATTTAGGGCAAAATAGAGACATCTGATGTGGTAAAAAACATAATTTTGACCAGCTTAGATACTTCTGTTTGGAGCAAAATAGACACATCAAAATAGCTCAAATGCTTCTATTTTGCAATCGAACAAACTTATTAGGTTTTTTCATATGTATATTTACAAATTTTTGCAGACTTGTAACCTATAATTCCAAACAATTTGCAGCAAACACTTCAATTCAAGCCATAATAAACTTTCCGACATCCAAATTAAAGCTACAATTATACAACTATAATTACAAGCATTTAACAACTACAATATCAACACATAAGTCATTATAGGCTTTCCAACAACTTCAACTCACAAGCATACTTAACAATTCATCAAAAAACTCAAATTCAACAAACCAAATTCACAAATATATATACTCAACAATCCATCATTTTCAACTACTCATTACATACAAGACACAAGAAAACAATTCAAATTGCATTTGAAAAAAATTGTAATATAACTATACAAATTCCAATATGCAAAATCACTTACAAAAAATAAAAAATCGCATGAAAATTCTTATATACACTTGCTTGCAAAAAAAGTCACACCACATTTTCCGAATTTCGTCAACTTGTGTCCGAGTATATGGTTCACATTCAAAAGTAGTCTACAAAACAAATTAAACACAAAATAAAAAACATTATAAGAATTATAATAGCTAACTAGCTATAATTGAAATAAATTGCATATAAGCTAGAATCAGAAATAACATTACCTTAACCAATGACGTATCTGTGCTATGATGAGTTACTATTGCATACATATATCTCATTATATGGTACCCACATTCAACATCTCTATTTTGTCTTAGTCATTTAGAAAAAACATAAAAAAAAAATTAAAAAAGTTGATCTAGGTGCTAGAATGGCAGGATGAAATTAAAATCTAACTAGTATATAGGAATAATAAAATTTTTACGTAGATGAATTTCCATATAAGGCATTGGAGATGCCTTTCCCA
Organism: Balakata baccata; assembly: GCA_949630135.1. NCBI lineage: Eukaryota > Viridiplantae > Streptophyta > Magnoliopsida > Malpighiales > Euphorbiaceae > Balakata > Balakata baccata. Next base: position 15,048 of record CATIWF010072179.1, read on the forward strand.
GCACTAATACAATATAATATATATATCTTGTAAAATAAGTTTATATTAAAACATGCAATCAATATAACAAAAAATTCAAATAAGCTATTAGTGTAAGTATGATAACTTACATATTAATATGTTCTTTAATAGATAGTGGTTTGTTGGAGTTGTTGAGAGGATCCATAAAATATATTTCAATCCGTGCACAATTGAAAACAATCAATATCCAGTGTTGACTGTAGACATACAAAAATGTTTAAATTAATAAAAATGTTATAATAAAATATAAAGCAAACATAATTATGCAAATGTTATCTTACTTTTGAATATATGGCAATAAAATAAAATTCTTCTTATGTTGTACCTTCAGAGCTACTACTATATAATTTTGTACCGATTTCTTCTCTTTCGTACACAACTTATTTAAAAAACTTGGACAAAAAATCCATTGGTGTGGATGATTTGTTGCATACTTTATAAAGGCACCTGAATGCATGAATCATAAAATTGATAGAAGTTAAAACTACCTTAGAATATAGTAGTTCAATATTAGCAATTTTAACTATATACACTATATTCTTACAGCATAAAAATTTTCAATATTGAGCCATTTCCTAGAGAGGAGTTGAGAGATGTCTTCTCGTCCGACAAAGATTTTGTTGTTCGTCTTTTCTGGATATCAAAATAAATCTTGCAAAAGAGTAATCTAGAACATATATCTGTCATCTAGATCGAAAATGAAGTTATACAAGTTGAGCATGCGACCGCTCAAACGTGTTAAAATTCTCTCTTCAATTGAAGGATTCTTAGCTGATTCTTTTGTAAAACTGCTATTTTGATCAACTTGTGCCTTCTTTGTAAGTTGAATTATATTTTCCTATTAATTAATAATATATTATTATAATGTTATGACAAATGAAATTAAGCGGTAATGCTATTTGTATTAAAGAATTAGGAAGTGAAATACAGAAATATTCATTGATATCTCTCTAAGGACGAAGAGATGTCGTGACCATTGAACAAAATCTCTATGTGCTTATTCCATTGTATGGAACTTACCTATAGGTATAGAAAGCTGTTCTAATCTATATTTAGAAAAGGGAAATCCATAGACACTTTCAAGTGATTGAGGACCATTGGAACGCTGAGCAGCAATGCACCTGGTGTGCATGCATGAATCATGCCTCTCGTCGCTATGACCGTCTTCTCTATACTGTCAATTGCAAGTCCGCACGATCGAGATGTCTGTATAATCATAAAAAACTAACATTACCTACTCTTAGGTTTTAAACTAAGTGTAAATATGAGTGTGTGTAAGTAGAAATGAATTTGAGTGCAAGTGGAAATAAATAAAATTTACAACTTTTATTTGTGTATCTCCCATTGGAAATAATGGGTCTACAGAATGGCAGCTGCTCGGTATAGAGCGACCTTGTAAAGGATCCGCCTCAACCTTCATTTTAGGTGCAAATTGAGAGGATCTGCTAGTAGTTCCTTGCTGCATCATCAGTATGCTATTAAATTCATTCATCTTTTGCATAAATTAAATTTGAAATTTAGCCTGTAATTGAGAAGATAATTGAGAAGCTACTTCCTCAATTTCTCTCTTAATTCCTCCCTTAGTTCAGTTCTCAATTCAACCTTGATTTCATTCACCGAGATGAAGGTAGATTATTTTCGCCTACCTTGTTTACCAAAAAAAATGGAGATAGTTGCCCCAGTTCCTACGCCATGAACATAGCCAGCATGTTCGGGTTTGCCAGGTGCACGAGTTAAGATGTCATCCTACTCCTCTAGTACACATATCCCCTAATTTACTTCCTCCCGTAATAAGTCTTGTTAAACATATAAATGCATTAAAAATCAATATAGAAGTGTTGCTATTTAAATTTGCTTAACAATTTATACATACTATTTTTTGTGCTACTTCTCTCATCTCTTCGATTGAAATCATATAAATTCTTTGATTTATTTTTCTCGTTTTAGCTTTGACCTAGTCGAGATTCTGATCATGTGATGAGATGACATTAGAGTGCATCGTTGTCGACGAGCAAAAAGAAAAAATGAGATCTTTAACTATCAATTCGGGCTTTTTCCCTGCGTAGCCCTTGCGATCCAAGTAATGGGGATGGACATCCTTTGCTTTAGCTGTAATCCTAATTTGTTGTTAACAAAAATATAAAATATGATTTAAAGTATGAGATTGTGTAAAATATAATAAGAAAATAACATGAGATAGAATAACTTGAAGATTTAATAATTTTTACCTCAAATGCTTCAATTTGATATGCCAATTTGAATTTCTTACAATTCTTAGCAGACAAATATTCATACTTTCCTAAGGGCGACAATTGCAGGGATTATTAACCATCTTAACGTATTTTTTTACGTGGCGGTATCTAAAATCTTTCCATCGTCTCCCCGCATTTTTGAAATTTTTTGTTCTGTTTCCAATGTACATGGAACAGATAACGCTTCATGCTAATGACTTTAAAGATTTGTAGGAAGCGTTCACTGTTCCAAATATTTTGGAAACAAAGAAAAAATCTTGAAAAATGTGGGGAGGCGGTAAAAAGATTTTGAACACATTAATATATCGAGATGGTTGGTAATCTCCAGCAATTGTTGCCCTTAGGAAATTATGAATATTTGTCTATTGAGAATTGAGAGGAATTCAAATTAGCACATTAAAATAAAACATTTGATGTACAAATTATTAAATCTACAAGTTATTCTATCCTTTGTTACTTTCTTATTATGTTTTATGCAATCTCATACTTTAAATCTTATTTTATGTTAACAACAAATCAGGGTCACGGCTAAAGCGAAAAAAGACAAGGTTGCCCATCCCCATTACATGGATCGCAAGGGTTGTGCCAAAAAAAGGCTCTAATGGATTGATGAAGATCTCATTTCTTCTTTCTCCATGTTGGTAACGATGCATTTCGATGCCATCTCATCATATGATCGGAGTCTCAACTGAGTCAAAGCTAGAACGGGAAAGACAGATCTATGAATTTATAATTCCAGTCGAATAGACGAGAGATGTGACACAAAAAATGGTATGTATAAATTGTTAAGCAAATCTAAATAGCAACACTTCTATTTATTTGTGATTGATTTTTGATGCATTTTTATGTTTAATAGGAGTCATTACGTGATGAAGTAAATCAGGAGATATAGGTACCAAATGGGCAGGATGACATCTTGATTCGTGCACTTGGCAAACCCAAACATGTTGGCTCTATTCGTGGTGTAGGAACTGGGGCAACCATCTCCAGTTTTTTTGGTAAACAAGGTAGAAGGAAACAATCGACCTCCTATTCAGTTGATGAAATCAAAGGTTGAATTAATGGAGGAAGTGGGGGAGAAAATATCTTCTCAATTACGGCTGAATTTTAGATTCAATTTATGCAACATATGATTGAATTTAATAGCATGTTGATGCAGCAGAAAATTACTAGCAGATTCTTTCAATTTGCACCTGAGATGGAAGTAGAGGTGGGTTGTTCACAAAGTCGCTCTATGCCTAGCAGTTGCCACTCTATAGACCTATCATTGCCAATGAGAGATGGACTGGTAAAAATTATAAATTTTATACATTTCAACTTACACTCGCATTCATTTCTATTTACACACTCATTTACATTTAGTTTAAGACTTAATATTATCTAATGTTGGTTTTTTTATGATTATACAAACATTTCAATCGTTCAGACTTGCAATTAACTGTATGGGGAGATGGTCGTAGTGGCGAGGGGCATGATTCATGCATGCACACCGGGTGCATTGCTGCACAATGTTCCAATGACGCTCGATCGCTAGAAAGTGTTTGTGAATTTCTCCTTTCTTGAATATAGATCAGAACAACTTGTGCTTATAGATAAGTTCCATACAATGGGACAGACATATGGAAGTTTTGTTCAATGGCCATGACATCTCGTCATCCTTGGAGAAGTATCAATTAATATTCTCCATCACTCCCTAATTTTTTAATATAAATAATATTATTGCTTAATTTCATTTATGTCATAACATTATAATAATATATTATTAATTAATATGAAAACATAATTCAATATGCAAAGAAGGTGCAAGTTCATCTAAGGTGACGGTTTTACAAAAGAATCAACTATGAAGCCTTTAATTGAAGAGAGAATTTTATCAAGTTTGAACATTCACATGCTCAGCTTGCATGACTTCGTTTCCGATCTAAATAACGGTTATATGTTCCAGATTGCTCTTCTGCAAAATTTTTTTTGGTATTTAGAAAAGATAGATAACAATGTCTTTGTCAAATAAGAAGACATATTTCTCAGCTCCTATACATAAAATGGCTCGATGTCTTGGTGTTGAAAATTTTTATGATGTAAGATTTTAGTGTATATAGTTTAAATTGTTAATATTGAATTACTATATTCTAAGGTAGTTTTAACTATGTAAATTTTGTAATTTATGCATTTAGGTGCAGAATTATAGAGTGTGCAGCAAATCATCTGTACTGATAGGTTCTCTCTGTCCAAGTTTTTTAAATAGGCTGTGTACAAAGAGGAGTAGAAATTGGTATAGAATTGTATGGTAGCAATTCTAAAGGCACAACAGGAAAAGAATTTTATTTTATTGGCATATATTCAAGTAAAATAACATTTGCATAACCATATTTGTTTTACATTTTATTACGACATTTTTATTAATTTAAACATTTATATATCTACAATCAACACTGAATGTTGATTGTTTTCAATTGTGCATGGAGTGAGATATATTTTATGCATCATCTCAACAAATCCAGCGAACTACTACCTAACCTATTAATATGTACATTAATAGCTTATTTCAATTTTTTGTTATATTGACTGCGTGTTTTAATATAAATTTATTTTTCAGGGTATATAGATTATGCCGTATTAGTGCTCTCCAACGCCTTAGTTTGGAAATTCATCGACGTAAAAATTTTATTATTCCTATATACTAGTTAGATTTTAGTTTCATCATGCCCTTTTAGCACCCAAATCAACTTTTTTTTTTTTGTGTGTTTTTTCTAAGTGCCCAAGACAAAATGAAGGTGTTGAATATATATATATATATATATATATATATATATATATATATATATATGAAATAGTAAACTACCATAGAACGAATACATCATTGGTTAAGGTAATGTTATTTCTGATTGTATCTTATATGCAATTTATTTCAATTATAGCTAGCTATTATAATTCTTATAATATATTCTATTTTGTATTTAATTTGTTTTGTTGATTACTTTTGAATGTGAATCGTATACTCAGACACAAATTGATGAAATTTGGAAATTTTAGTGACTTTTTTGCAAGCGGGTATATATAAGAATTTTAATGCGATTTTTTTTTTCAAGTGATTTTGTAGATTGGAATTTGTAAAGTTGTGTTACATTTTTTTAAATTGCAATTTAAATTGTTTCCTTGTATCTTGTATGTAATGAGAAGTTGAAAATGATGGATTGTTCAGTGTGTTGTTGAGTATATATGTTTGTGAATTTGGACTATTGAATGTGTTGTTTGATAAATTGTTAAGTATGCTTGTGAGTTGAAGTTGTTGGAAAACCTATAATGGATTGTGTTGATGTTATAGTTGTAGAATACTTGTAATTTTAGTTGTAAAATTGTAGCTTTAATTTGAACATTTGATAGCCTATTATGGCTTAAATTGAAGTGTTTGCTACAGGTGGTTTGAAATTACAGGTTATGAGCCTGCAAAAATTTGTAAATATATTAAAAAAAATAACTAAATAAGTCTGTTGCAAAACAGATGCATTTGAGCTACTTTGATGCTTCTGGTTATGGTAAAACAGACACCTTTGAGCTGGTCAAAATGCGTTTTTGACCACATCAAATGCTTCTGCTTTGCCCTAAAATGACGCATTTGACATACTTAGATGCGTTTGTTTTTAACAAACGCATTTGGTCCACTTTTCAGATACGTCTCTTTCTTATATGTTTATTCATAAATAAATGCATCTAACACAAAAAAAAAAGAGACAGAAAAGACCATTTTTTGTACTAGTGTGATAATGAATATAATTCATATTGAGTTGGGATAATAATTGGATAAAGGGGTGCAAGCTTCCTAATTTATTATCTATAAGAAATAATATGTTGACCACTTCTAAACCTTTTTTTATTCTTATACTCTTATCTAAATATCTTAGTTTTCACAATTTTATACTGTTGTAAATGCTTAATTAATTTTAATGCATGCGCTGAAATTATTGGACTAAACTATATACATTTGTGTTTGTGTTGCAGTCTTTAGAACTGGAGATTGGGGGTTATGTCGGTCTGTGGAGTTAACGGGCCATTCTCAAGAAGGAGCTCTTTGTACAGAAATTTTCATCAACTTGTATATATGTAGAACAATACACTTCTGCACTTTGTACTTCAAAAGAGAGTTGGGACTTTCGGAAAAGACCGATTGAACTCTTTCTGTTCTAGTCACCTCTGTGTCTCTCTGAAGTCCATTTGCTCTAAACTCTCCATGCTTTGCTTGCGTGTACTCCAGCTGCCATCTGTGAAAAGGTTACCGGCAGCTGCTCCTTTTTTTTTTTTTTTTTTTGTATACACATTTTGCATTTTGTTGCAGTTTTATACCTGTAATGCATTTTACAGAGGCTTTTTTTTTTTTTGTTATTTAACCCAGATCTAGTTTTTGTTTCTCAAGATTTAGCATATATATTTAGTAGAAGACCACTGGACTCATGAAGTCGGACAGTGCTAAGTCAGCTAATCAATCGGACAAAGGTACTAACTATCCTTATGTATATTGAGAAAGGATCGTGCAATAGGTAGTAGGATTTCATGAAATAAGATACAACTCTCCAGAAAATAAAAAAAAAAAGAGATAGACACATGTAACTGTAAGCTGATAAGATAGTACGAAATGATAAGTTACTTGATAATAAGATAATGTTATCTAGATAAGGAAAAGTGTGGTCTGCGCTCGTGAATTATGAAGAACTATGAAACTTACTCCTTCATATGCTGAGCACAATATAAGGTCAACCCTGAGAATGAAGAGAATAACATAAGGTCAACTCTGAGAATGAAGACAGGTTAACATATATGATAATCACTGGAGTATGATACCTCACAATCAATTTATAATATTAGAGTGAATAAGAAGTTTGTAGATCCTAGCATAATACTATGAGTAGAAGACACAGAGCGAGTTTATCAGACAGATTTAAAAACAAATGGAGAAGAGTCAAGGGTGTTATCACCTTGAGAAGAGAAATGAGAATTCCTGAATACAAATTTGAGATAACAAGTGGAAGACAAACTAAGAGGGCAGTAATACCATTTTGGGAAATGAAAGTGTTAAACAAGTAACGAAGATCTATGACTGAAGTTTGGAGACCAATCGTTAAATGAATTTTATTATATATTAATAATATTTATTATTATCATGTCCAGATTTTAAGGAGATACTTTCACATTAACTCCATATTTTTTCCTCCCACTCACCCATTTTCTGCAGATATTTTGGCTCCTCTATCCCACTAAATACGAAATTGTTACTTACCAATTTTGACTATGAAACACTTAGCCCGTTGCTAGCTGTTTTAATATAGAAAAATTAGAAATCCTCAGGAAAATAAAACGATATCATTATTAAACACTATACATTATTTCTTTTCTTGGTGACTTTGGTCTTGGCTCGAGGATACTCTTAGCTACATACTAGAGATTTAGTGGATTGTTGTATCTTTGGAGAAAAATATGATTACAAGAATTTATCAGTGTCGTAGAAGTGTTTCTTTTCTTAGAATAGTGCTACGGTATGCTTCAATCTAAGCTATTCTATTCTCTTTTACTGGATTCCATATTTTACTTTCGAATCTATTTTTTGTTGCTTACTTTGATTTATTGTCTTTTATATTGCTGATTTGTTATTGCTTTAATTTTTCCAACCTTAACTTAAGCTAGCCAAGTAAAATTTTGATTACGAATTTTTTTCATAGAAAAATTGTCATATCCATTAGTTTAGGCCTCGATTGACATGTACATTTTGAGGCCGAATGTGCTGAACAAATCAGAAATTGAGCACGATTATGATCAAAACAATGTCAATACAATCATAGTCTACTTTTGGACCAAATATAAGTGAGAAAATGAAATACGGACTTATAATGCTATATAATTGAGTGAAACTAGACTAAAACACAATAAAATGTGATTCTCGGTCTAGTGCGCGCAAATTGCAAAATTGATATGTAGGACATTATATTATGACGAGAATATTGATGTATTTAATTGTTAAAAATTGGGGTTTAAAACTGAAGAAAGTAAAATTATAATGCAATTTAATTTTAAAAGAAAATTAATAAATGGATTAAATTGCAAAAAAAAAAAAAAAAGAAGTTTGAGGATTTAATATTAAAAATGGAAAAGAGAGGAGCACTAAATAAGAATTATGCCATAATTTGTATTAAGAAAATCTCCTTTTCAGCCACGTGGGGCCATGATTTGTATTCATTTTTCATTTCAATAAATAACTCAAGCCTCATTCTTGGACTGTTCAGATATGTGGTGTGAAGTAGGAGCGCTTGACCCGAACTTAAGCCACCATACTCATCTAAATATCAAGTCAAGAAGGCTCTCTGAGCTTAACAACTTGGCTGAGTATAATATCATATATCTATGAGTACTATAAGTAGAGGCGCTCTTCAAGCTTAAGCTACACTGCCCTCACTCATAGGCTCGCCGATACATATTGCTTATCCACTTTATGGTACACCATATATCCTAAAGTAGTCATTAGGTAGAGAAATGGACATTTCTATCATTGTATATTTTCCTTTTAAAATCCTATTGTTTCACATTTCCATCATGTTACATATCATGTGACATTATTCTCTAACATTTAGGCATGTTCGACATATTTCGTACCAGCAAAACATCATTTGAATAAAGTTTATATTTATTGTAAATAGTGTCTTCACGGCCATGAATTTTTGGGTTGGGCGTGAAGCCTGGCTATGAAAGGTACTGGATCAAGATTCATTGCCATGACAGTTTTTAGCTTGGTTGTGAAATGACTTAATTTATTCCTATGATCGAATTTTGCCAAAATTCCAATTATAAACACTTTCTAAACACATATAACAATCATTCATAGGCATATAACACAATCATACTCAAGTTCACATGACTCAAGTAATTGCATATTAGGTTCACAAGCAAGCTCAACAACTCACGTTGACATTATGATGCTCACTCAACCTTGTGTACATATTCAAACACCTAATTTAATTTTTCCTAACATTTGAACATGTCATTTTATGCTTTCATAATTCATAATATTATCTTACTTATCAAACAAACATGCTCAAACTACATTAATGGATACAACACATCATTTACATACATTCATCATGTTCTAAAGGCAAATAACAATGCAAATATGTACAAACCTCTACCCTACTCCCTTTAATGTTCTCCTCCCTCTTCTATTTGTTTCCCTATCATAAACACATCCATATATCAAATTCCATCTCTATGGAAACATGGCAAATATGTGAAACTAACCCATATTTCCCAAACTATGGTTATTATGCATATTTCTAGCTCAATTTCATAATGTCTTACTTCCCACAACTTTAAAGAATTCAAATAGACACAAAACCTCAAGACCCTTCTTCTTCCATAACCCCTCTTCCATGGCTATTCATCCAATATACACAATCTCCCCATATAGCTTCATAATCATATCAAAGAGATAGAGTTCTTGTGTTTTCTTACCTCTTGATGACAGAAAACATTCTTGATCATGCAAAGAAACCGAGCTCTCCCTTACTTGCACTTTCTCTTACTTGCACTTTCTCTTTCCTCCAACTCTTCTTCTGTGTTGGTAATTCCTTTAAATCTTAGTTTGATCTTGGTTTCTTTCTTGATTTTGATATTTGATCACTCAAAAATCCATGGAGAAACACTCAACTAGGGTTCTTGGGTGTGTATGAACAGTGCTTGGGGTTTAAGAGTTGACAAAATGGTGAAAAATGAAGATAAGATCGTGTAAAAAGCTTATATACCAATGCTTTCATGAACAAAAAACATTCACGGTTATGAATGTCTACTGTAGCAACCACCTTAAACAGTCAATGTTTATCCTTGACCACGATGTTCACGACCGTGAATCTTAAATCATTATTACATTATATTTATGTATACTCAATTAGACTTGCTGGTTTAATTTACTGAATATACTCTGAACTAGCTATTACTAGCTCTTGTGTACCTGTTTATGCACAAACCATATTCTAGGTTAGGCCATCAAGGCCCTCATTTCATACATCTCAATTATGCCTAGTTATAGTTAAGCTATCACTTTTCATTTCTCTTTTCTTTTCCTTTTTTATTCTTTTATTTTATATCATATTATATGATTACAAAATAACAACATAATTAATTACATCTCCATAAATGAAAGCTAAAAATAAATGCATGCTATGAATATGCTTGGTCTAATGCATAAGAAAACATGCTAAACTATTCATAGCTTAGTAATACACATATGCATATTAAATATAACATGCAATCATATAGTTTATGACACTTAGAATTGGTACACAATCATTTCCAAATCATGTGAGCATGGAAATATCAATACATATGTTTAATATCCATACTGGAGTTACATATATATCACCCACACATGCATAACAGAATCATAAATTACATATCTAGATCCTGATGTAGTTATTTCAAAGTTATAGCGCCTAGAGGTTCTTTTATATCCCAATTACCAATCAACGCATTGACCTCTCGCAGGCTTGAGTGTATATTAGATATAATAGGGAGCTAAACCCTTAGAAATTCATGCCTCTTTAACTAAGATTGGCAATAAGTTAACCATCAGTCCATTTTATCCCTCTTTTACACATTTTATTCATAAATCATTATTCAATACATACCAAGCTTATGTGTATTCGAAATACATATACCATAAAGTATAACATATCATACTTATGGTACTTCATATTACTTTTCACATTTTTGATACTCATGCAAATCAATTAATTCTCATATTCCATTTTCTTATTTAAATAAATGGCCCAAATTTCATTCCTAGATTGGCCGGATATAGAGTGTGAAGTAGGAGCGCTCATACCCGAGCTTAAGCTACCCTACTCATATGTATTTCAAGTCAAGAAGGCTCTCTGACCTTAAAATAACTTGACTGAGTATAATATCATATCTATGAGTACCAATAACGGGGGCGCTCATACCTGAGCTTAAGCCACCCTGATCCTCACTCATAGACTCGTCAATACGTATCACTTATCCCCTTAATGGTACACCATCTACCCTAAAGTAGTCCTTAGGTCGAGAAATGGGCATTTATTAAATCATATTCTCAAAAGACATAATCAATGTACATCTTGCATTTATGTTTTCGAGTGCATTCACAAATCCATGACTTATTATCATAACATAATTTATCATATAACCACAGGCACAGAGTAATGGCATGCTTAAATCATGTTTACAATTCATAAGGACACATAAATTCTGTCACAAGTTAGTGTCACTGGCGTAACCCAAGTTATGACTCAAGTGGTGAACCATTTTGCCTCATTTTGGGTAATCAGTCATGGGTGTGGCATATAGAGTTACAGACGTGACTCTGTATTTCATAAATTTCTAGGTCTTTAACCTATCTTTTAGACATATAACACACATATAAACTCTATGGTGGTCCAATTGCCACCCTACCTATTAACATGCATGACAAATCATGTTAAAACATGTCTCTATCATATTTGCATCTGCCCCTTTTCAAGGGACCTAGAATATGCCGTAACCATACCAACTTGCATTTCTCTTTGCATAACATGCCAAGGTTCACAAGTTATCATACGAGGCATTAAGGCTAATTAAGCATATCCATTCCTATCAATATGCAAAAATCATCTTTATATATAAATAACATGCCAATAGCAACCACTTAACATCATAGATACAAGTTCCATATACATATCTAGCCATAAATTCACAAGTTCTCTAGTAAGGGACTTACCTCTATTAAGTCATTCCTTACTCTTCACACTTTTAATGCTTTCATAGAGCTTGTATATCTACCAATTATCAATTCTTTACATAGATATTGAGCTTAACTTACACCCAATTGGGTGAGTGGCCCCACCAGCATGCATGCGTAATTATCATCATTAAATTTCTAATGCCACATCCATGAAAATTCCATAATTCCTTTATTTCATTCTACATGCTTTGTTAATGATAACTCTTGTGCCTAGAATAGTAGGATATATTTTTATCATTCATTTGATATATACATATTATTCAAGTTCAAGCTATTTCTTATGAATTGTCCGTATAATCATGTTCACATCTATCATGTTTAGCTTATTTGTCTTTGTTGCCCAAACAATCACTAAGAAGGGGAGAGATGAATTGGTGGGAGAATAAAAATTCTTGCACTCACAAGGAAGCTAACAAGAATTAAGAAGATTGAGACACGAATTTTATAGAGATTCGGATGTTAACTAACCCTACTCTTTTCCCCAACCTAAATTGGATATTCACTTATCTAATTACTTATATTACAAATGGAGTTTTAGCTAGCTCACTCCCAACTAGGTGTTTTACCAATGCTAACACTCAACCTAAAATTCCCTTATGTTTTTATGACTCACACAACAACTAATTTCTTGTAACTTAGCTCACACAACCCAATTACAAGATTACTCAAGTGTTTGAAAATTAACACTTGAACCCTTAACAAAATAATTAATGAAGAGAGCTTGACAAAATAAATTGCAAGAGTTTTGGCACTTCTAAAGTTGTTGGTTCTTCTTAAATGGCCTTTTGGTGAGGTAGTTATATTGATTACCTACAAATTAGCCGTTACAAAATGGTGCCATAACTCTTTCTAACGTTCTCTTACAAGTGCATTAAATGCTGTCTGCAGAGAGAAAGGTCCCGGTCGGGAACATAGCTTTCTCGTTCGAGAGATAGCCAATTTTGATACGTGGCATCTTTTGGTTGACGAAACCGTCCAACTACTAGTTTTTATTTAATGTTCTCGGGCGGAACTTGCCCGATGATGCCATAGCCGAAGACTTGGGTCTGCTTGCTTCGAGAGCTTCCCGGTCAAGACCTAAGTCAGTTTGACTTTGGTTGTTTTGACTTTATGATGACTTTACACATTTTGGTGGTGTCTCCTCTTCAACAATCATGTCCTTTTGAATTTTCCAATTGAACTCCAAATGTCTCGGTCTCGAAATGAGGTGTCCCGGTCGGGACATCACCTGTCCCGATTTGCTTTTGCTACTAGAACTTTTGGAACATCAGAAAGCAATGTTTCCCGGTCTGGACATACATTTGCTTGGTTTGTACTCAAGTCCCAGTCGGGAAATAAATGTCCCAGTCTGAAAATGACATTTTCTGATCGGGACATCACCTGTCCTGGTCTGCTTTTGCTACTGGAAATTTTGGAACATCAGAAAGTAATGTTTTCTGGTTTGGACAATGGATTTCCCGGTCTGTACTTATGCCTTGGTCGGGCGATAATTGTCCCGATTAGGAGTTACGCGTGTCTAAGAAATTCTTGACTAGTTCAATGAGGAATTCATAACCAAATGTGCTGAAACTTTGAACACTATCAAAAAAATACTTAATGAAGATGTTAGTAATATTTAATTTGATTGTCAAGATCAAAATAGAGAGCAATCACCCTAAGATTAACAATCTTTCCCTTTTTGATTTTGATAATCAAACTAGGTAAAAATAACAAATTGATAGGTCTATAATCAAATTGAAATATTGAATAATAAGTATTCAAAGTTTCACATCATTTAAAAGTATAAAACATGTTGAATGGCTAAAGTCAAAAAGTCAACATAATTGATAAAGTTAAATTTTTGCATAGTTATCATGTTCTTTCTTCTCCCCCTTTGTCAATATAAAAAATAATGAAAATCCTAATTTGATATAGAGAAGAAGAAACCATTTTATTAATAAAGTAAATGGATTACAAAAAAAAAAGTGAAAACTAAGAATTGCAAGAGAAAAACTCTAAGTTATGCATCCCCTTCTTCATCATTTGCCTCTTCTTCCTCTGCACCACCTTCTTTTTCCTCATGAGTGCCTTGCTCCCTCTCAAATGGTGGGGCTTGTTCAAAGCTATGAGTATATACATTTAGATTTAGTTGCCTTTGCATGCTTTTGAATATCTAAAAGAAGTTGTTGCATCATATCTCTCAAGGTGTTGAAGGATTGCATTTGAAAGTCATAAAGACTTTGCAAGGTTAGTTGTGGTTGTGGTTGAGGAGGTGGTGATGGAGGCATCTCTTGTGCACTTGAACCTTCTCCTCCTATGAAGAGCCTTGCCCTCTTCCTCATGGCCTTTTGAGTGTGGGCACCATGTTCTCCAAAAGCATAGAAAAAGGAATCAACATCCTTGAAGGGTCTTCCAATTGCCTTGCAATTGAGGAGATATTGGATGTCCAAGAATTGAGAGCGAGATGAAGAGAGAAGTGCATAATTCTCATCCGTTATGAGATGGAGATACCTTGCAAGATAAGTGATTTGAGAATGGAGAGAAATTGTGCCCTTGGTGGTGAAGGCTATTGATTGAAATTTGTCAAGAAGAAGATGGTCCATTTCTATAGGCCGATTGTGAATCATGGCATAGAGGTAGAAAAGGTCTTCATTGGTGACTTTCTCACTGCTTTCACTTCTTGCATTGATTGTGAAAGTGATGATTCTATGAAGGATGAAGTGAGAAAACGTCTTGATGTGCTTGGTGTTAGATCGCTTGTCAAGATAGGTTTCAAGAGATATGATTTTCCACATATCAAGAAGAGAGAGATGCATGGCTTGAGTGTTGATGAGGCCCTCCCTTTTAAAGCCAAAAGCATCTGTAAGTTAATGCTTTGTCATCTCTTATGGTTGGCCAAAGAGACGAAATTGGAGGCCATAGTAGTCGAGAGGATGTTTTGGATCTTTGATCACTTGAAGAGTGGAGAGGAATTCAATGGTGAGTTCATCATGGCCATCTTCAAAGGGCATGATGAAAAAGGTCCACCCCATTTCTTTAAGGATGCCAATGACTTCATCCTTGACACCCAATTTGTCAAGATCATCAATATTGAGAGTACGGTTGGAGATGAAATTTTTAGCGGTGATGTTGGCATATCGTTTCTTCTCCTCCCTTGATAAGGCATTGAAAATATCTTGAAATGAGGAGAATTGGGAGGAGGTAGCCACTCCTTTGCCTTTGGAGGCTCTTGATTTCAAGGTACTAACTTTTGGTGCCATTTAAGAGGGTGAGTATAGAGAGAGTTTGAAGATCTTGTTTGTGAAAATTGAGATAGAGAAAGAGTTTTGATGCAAAATTGAGGAAAAGAATGAGAATATTGGGGTATTTATAGAGTTTGAAGAGGTTTGTTACCATTTGAAGTGTTTAAACGGGAGTTATGGTAGATTGGTTTGATTGGTGGCAATTACAAAAAGGTGCCATCGAGTTAGTTCCGATCGAGACATGGGGGTTCCCGACTGGAAACCCTTCAATGGTCCGAAAAAAAATAAATTTTAGACACAGTCCTGAGGGGGACAGTAAGCTTTTCGAGCGTGCACGGTTGAAGAGGTGTAACAGTCAAATAATATTCAAATGTCAAGACTGGAAAATATGGATTCCTGAGCGAGAGATGAGAAGTTGCAACAGTTAAATTTATGACCAAGAAGTCGCAAATGGGAAGGATAATGTCCCGAGCGAAAAATGTGTTTCCCGAGCAGGAGTTATAGGTACTTCGAGAATTTTTAAGAGAGAAAGGAATTAAACTATCCATAGAGTCTAGTATTCACACCAAATAAGTAAAGAGAATACATAGACAACCACTCTTACATGTAAAAATATGGTTTAAAGTTTTCTCAAAACAATGTACTCCTATCAAGCATACCAAGTTCTCTTTTTATAAAACAAAACCTTTCATCATTTAGGGGCTTGGTAAAAATATCCGCAAGTTGGTTTTCGATGTCAATAAAATCTAACACTACATCACCATTTTGAACATAATCTCTTAAAAAATGATGTCTTACGTTAATGTGTTTACTTCTTGAATATTGAATGAGATTTTTAGAGAGATTTATTGCACTAGTATTATCACATTTGATTAGAATATGGTCAATTTCATGACCACAATCCTTGAGTTATTGCTTCATCCAAAGGACTTGAGTGCAAAAACAACTAGCCGCCACATATTCAGCTTCGGCGGTGGACAAGGCAACTGAAACTTATTTCTTGCTATGCCAAGAAACTAAACATTCACCAATAAAGTGGCAAGTTCTGGATGTGCTTTTTCTATCCAACAGACTACTGGTGTAATCGGTATCTGAGAAGCCAATGATATGAAATGAAGAATTTCTAGGATACCATAGTCTTAAGTGCATAGTGCCATGAAGATATTTTATAATTCTTTTTACAGCATTCAAGTGTGATTCCTTAGGACATGATTGAAATCTTGCACATAAGCATACACTATACATAATATCAGGTCTAGAGACGGTTAAATAAAGAAGTGAGCCAATCATACCTCTATAAAGCTTTTCATCAATAGCTTTACCCTTATCATCTTTGTCCAACTTTGTTGATGTACTCATTGGAGTCTCGGCATTCTTACATCCATCCATCCCCAATTTTTTGATCATTTCATTTGTGTACTTGGATTGATTGATGAAGATGTCATCTTTGCCTTGCTTGATTTGAAGTCCAAGGAAAAATTTGAGCTCTCCCATCATGCTCATTTCAAATTCCCTAGTCATACACTTAGCAAATTCTTAGCAAAGAGTCTCATTAGTAGATCCAAAAATGATATCATCAGTATAAATTTGAACAATGAGAGTGTCATGTCTATGTTTTTTGATAAATAGAGTTGTGTCAACATGTCCTTTTGAAAACCATTTTTCAATAGAAAAGCACTTAGTCTTTCTTACCATACTCTAGGGGCTTGCTTTAATTTATATAAAGCCTTAGTTAATTTATAGACATAATTTTGAAAAGCATGATTTTCAAAACTAGGAGGTTGTTCAACATATACTTCTTCTGAAATAAAACCGTTCAAAAATGCACTCTTTACATCCATTTGAAAAAGCTTAAAGTTCATGTGACATGCATATGCTAACAAAATGCGTATAGCTTCTAATCTTGCCACAGGGAAAAATGTTTCATCATAATCAATGCCTTCCTCTTGGTTGTATCCTTTGGCAACCAATCTAGATTTGTTTCTTATGATGTTACCATCCTCATCCAATTTGTTCCTATAGACCCACTTACTACCAATGATTGGGTAGTCATTAGGTCTTGGAACTAAGGCCCAAACTTCATTTCTCTCAAATTGATTGAGTTCCTCTTGCATAACAATCACCCAACTTTCATCATCCAAAGTCTCACTAATTGACTTTGGCTCAATTTGAGATACATAAGCAAGATTAGAATCAAGAATTTTTGAACGAATACTTACACCTTTTGAGGGATCACCAATGACTTGTTTCTTTGGGTGGTTTCTTGCATATCTCCATTTCCTTGGTAGCTCATTTGTCTCTTGCTCTTGAGCTTGGGATTGTTCCTCTACTTGTAATTGCTCCTTATCAAGGTCATTCTTATTTGGGGGTATTTCTTGTTCTCCTTGATCAATGTTGAGTTTTTCCATAGAGCCTACAACATCATTCAGAGAAATACCTTTCCCAAGATCAAGTGTATAGGACTCATCAAAATTAACATGCATAGACTCTTCAACAACTAAAGTTCTCTTATTAAATACTCTATAGGCATTGCT
>CATIWF010072195.1:0-11238 GCA_949630135.1 Balakata baccata
GCTTTTGAAGTTCTTACAGAGAGTATCATTGATTAGAGAAAGTACCAAGTGCGAGGTTCGTGTGGCATCCGTAGGGAGGCGAGAATCTCTGCGAGATTGAAGAGATAGAAGCAAACGAGACATTAGGGTTTTGGGTATAGACGAAGCGACATAAGGAAGTGACAGCGTATCTTCACAGTCAGGGTTTAAGAGGTGGCCATGGTCAAGCTTGTAAGAGAGTGCAAAGAAAACAGGGGAAATCATTATAGGAGCAGCAGCCAGAGAGCAGCCATTGGCGTTTGGATTCGAACCCGGATGTTTTTAATTGAGGTAGGGCAGCACCGCCGCGGTTTTATTTGTGGCCCGTATTCGACCGCGATCCTCTACTCCGGCGGAATGCAATGCCCACATCTCAATTCATACAAAATAGATGGAATAGATAGTATTTTTCTTTCTAATTCGAAATATTAAAATTTTAAAAGAAAAAATTATATATTAATATTTTTTAAAATTTAAAAAATATATAATTTATCTAATATTTTAATATTTTCTCAGATTTTAAAATTTTTATATTTAATTTCTGAAAATTTAATATATTTACTAGTATTTTTTATAAATTTAATTTATTATATTAATATTTTTTATCTAACCACATATAAAATAGTAATTTCTCCGATTTGAAAACACCGCTTATTTCTCAAACATAACATTCAAATACCAAAATTGACGGAGTCTCACTCTTACGCTTTAGGATTTTAATCATTTGGCAATTTGATTAAAAAAAAAAAACCTCAATTTTTACTTTTTATGTCAAAATAATTTTATTTTTTATTTTTTAACTGTTAAATATACATATTTTTAATTTTATATCAAACGTAATTTCGAAAAAAAGTTAGTTTAGTTTAATAGTGATTTGACATTCCGAATCTATTTTTTTGATCCAGTTATATAGACAGCTTCTATATTTGCAATACGACTCTATTGATCCAGTTATATCTGTGTAAATCTAACATATATATGACTAGTTTTGAGCAAATATATTATATCTACGTAAATTTAGAGCCGTTTGGTATTTAGTTATACGCAGATTTATGTAATTTTTTAACTACTGTCATACTATTTTTAAAAAAACAGTCATATTAATTTTAAAAAATAAATAACGCATATATATATTAATATATATCAATAGTGTCAAACTAAAAAAAATTAGGTTTACAATGTCACGTTACTATCAAACCAAATTAAATTTCTCTCAATACTACATTTGATATAAAATTAGAAATATATATTTAAAAGTTAAAAAAATAAAAAATAAAATTATTTTCATATAAAAATAAAAGTTCAAAATTTTCTATGAGATTTGTCCTAATTATTTTGTAAAATAAAGAGTTTATTTTAATAAGAGTTTTGTTGTATACATGCTATTACCGAGTTTGGATTAATAGCCACTCGATACGTCTGTGACATTTTATTGTGCATGAAATGTGGGTATTTTCAGAAATCGACTATCGAATTTCTGTTGTTACTATAGTTACAAAATTTTAATAGCTGTTGTTGAATTTAAATCTATTTTTATGGAATTAGTGTGCAGCCTTAATAGTTAATTAATTCAAAATATTTTTATTCTCCTCAAATACATATAGTATAATTTATCTCTTGCTAAGCCATAAATTCAAATTTATCTCATTTCTGATCATTCTTTCTTGTGTTGCTATGGACAGAAGTTGTAATGTTCAAGATCGTGTGAATTACACAGATAGTCTCTAAATTATATAACACGTAATAATTCAGTATCTAAACTTTAATTCATAATATAAAACCTCCTTAATTATTATTTTGTAACTGAATATCTCATATTATCACCTGCTGTTGTTGTATGTAACAGTGTGCTAACGTAGATATGTCATATCAGCCACAATTAAATAATTGGAATTATGTGTATCAAAAAAGGATAATGTATCGGGTACCTTCTATTTCTAATACTAAATATTGAAGTACCATCGTGATACAAGAGTTATTTATGCAGTACCATATTGTTACGATAACTATAAATGGAGTACCGTGAAATATAAAAACTGGCAATAAAAATTTAAAATAGTAACTGATGTGGCATATTCATGTCAGCGCACCGTTATATGAATTAACAACAGGTGACGGTAGGGGTATTCAGTTACAAAATAATAGTTCAAAGAGTTTTATGTTACAAATTAAAATTCGGGTATTGAATTATTACGTGTTGTATAGTTCAGAAACCGTCTGTGTAATTCACTTATTCAACATCTACTATGAATAAGTTGTATTTTGGAAGATAAATGGCATTCATCCTTCAATATCTGTAATAAGAATAAATTTATTTTAATGATACCATAGAATAGTTGGAATTGTTATTGAGTGTTTTAAAAATATATTTTGAATTTTTTATTTAATTAATTATTTTTTTAATTTTTTGTAAACTGTTTTTTCAAATATATTTATGAAAAATATATATATTTATCTAATTCTATTAAAAACATTTTTTATGAAACACAAACCTCAATTGCTATTTCATTTCTTTTATATTGAATTAATAATTTCTAACAGTCAGATATGATTGGAGCAAAGAACTGTTAAAAAAATATGATTATGAGTCATTTTGAGAGAATAATTCGGGTGGATCTCACAACTCGATTTTGGGAGAAAGATCCAGATATGTATTCTTTGACATAAGAACTATGAATTAGTGTATTCATATGCTTAAAAAAAAGAATATGTAAATAGAAATTGAAACTCAAAGTAAACTCTTTGCAAAAGAAATATAAAGAGGAAATGTGAAAGTGAAAATTGTTTCCTATCACTAAAATGTAAAGTTAGATTTATGTTTATATAATAAGATGCATTCTTACATGGGTAAGAAAGTAGGATGAAAGACTCTATCTCGCTCGTTCAGGCACTGAGGGGTGCAAATCTATAGTCCGGACCAAGCCCAATTTTTACATTTTTTTTATTTCTAGAAATTGAAGAACACAATGACACGCCCATGTCGTTTGACACGACTAAGTGTCTGACACCCCCGTGTCGTTATGTGTATACAGTATTAATTTCATATACCTGTATTAATTTCATATACCTGTATTGTTGTGCTGCAATGTATGTATGGCTAATCCACACGTCCATGTAGATTCTACATGTCCGTGTCGTTTGCATTCCATATTTGTCTTTTGAGCTTCTTGTTCTTTCAAAAATTCATTTTATGTGTTTTAAATATTAAATTCACCATTATTTGAATGTTACAAAAATATTATTGACAACTTTTAAAGAGATTAATCTCAATTAATCCCTTATCTCCTCCATCTAGTATAAATAGGAGTTTTTTGCTTTTGTTGAATAGTTTTTAGTCTTTTTTCTTGTTGGAAAAATCTCATTCTTCCATTTTCTTCTTCTTCTCAACTTATAAAGATTGTGACATATAATCAGTTTGCTGTAAGTAGATGTTGTGTATTCAATATCTACTTGATATATGTTGTCCCCTAGGAGCCAAACATCAGTTTTCCTAAATATCATTAGTAGGGAGCGAATTTATCTTAAAGACACTGTATGAAACATAAACCTCAAATTTCTTCTATATTTATCTTGTCATTTTATTTGAATATTGAATAAACAATACTCCTAGTTTTCTAACAATCTTAAGACAAAATCCGTTTTTGTTAATTTGTTATTTATTAATTCTTGGAATTAATATTATTTGTTTATTGTTTCAGTGAAATAGATAATACGGTATCTGCTACCAATGTTCAAGATGGTTCCCAGTCATCGGTTTCTGCTACTCGGATTGTCTCTCTAGTTGAACCTGTAACAGTACTTGTGAATCATGGAGAGAAACTGGAAAAATTCAATGGCTTGAATTTTAAGAGGTGGCAGCAAAAAATATTGTTTTACCTAACTACCTTGAATTTTGCATGGTTCTTGGCTGAGGACGCTCCTATTCTTAAGGAGGATAAGCATTATGTCCAAACAAGGATGACCTATGATAGTTGGCATCATTCTGAATTCTTGTGTAGGAATTATGTCATAAATGGGTTGCATGATTCATTATACAATGTATATAGTAGAATCAAAACTGCTAACTAATTGTGGAAATCGTTGGACCGGAAATATAAAATGAGGATGCTGGCGCCAAGAAATTTATAGTAGGATGTTTTCTATACTATAAAATAGTGGATTCCAAGATTGTGGTAAGTTAAGTTCAAGAATTTTAAGTTATTCTTAATGATATTCATGCTGAAGGAATGAACTTGAGTGAAATGCTGCAAGTGGTGATAAAGATGACCTCTAGAAAGGAGCTGACTCGAAACAATATTTTATATATGTCTGATATTCACAAGAATTTGGTATCAGGATTATTGTTGAACAAACATAGATTCAAAATAGTTTTTGAGTCAGACAAAATTGTTTTGTCTAAGGGTGAAATGTATGTGGGCAGAGGGTATATTATTGATCAAATTTTGAAGCTCAATGTAATTGTTATTAAACGTAATAATGAAAGTACATCTTCTGCTTATTTTTTTCAGACTTCCAATTTATGGCATGGTAGATTATGATATGTTAATTATAATATCTTGATAAGGTTAATTAACTTAGACCGCATACCTAATTTCTATATTGATATAAAACATAAATGCGAAGTTTGTGTTGAGACAAAACTAACTAGATCACCATTTTAAAATACTAAAAGAGAATGTGAACAGCTTGATTTAATCCATAGTGATGTATGTGATTTAAAATTTGTTCAAATAAAAGGTAGAAACAAATATTTTAACACATTTGTGAATGATTGCACAAAATATTGTTATGTGTCTTTGCTGAAGAGAAAGATGAGGCTATAGAGAGAGTTTAAATTTCTCTATAAAATTGAGGTTGAAAATCAACTCAATAGAAAAATCAAGGTTTTGAGAAGTGACTGTGGTAGTGAATATGCGACACTATTTGGTGAATTCTGTATACAACATGGAATTATATATAAGACCACAACACCGTATTTACTACAATCTAATGGTGTGGCTGAAAGGAAGAATCGTACCTTGAAAGAAGTGATGAATGCAATGCTAATAAGTTTTAGGTTGCCACAAAACATGTGAAGGAAAGCCATATTGTTGGCTAATTACCTTTTAAATAAGGTGCCCTGTAGTAAGCAAGACAAAATTCCTTATAAGTTATGGAAAGAGAGAAACCATCATATAAATACTTGCGAGTATGGAGGTGTCTTGCTAAGTGGCCGTTCCTATACCAAAGAAAATGAAAATAAGGCCAAAATCAGTTGATGACATTTTCATTGGTTATGTACATAATAGTGAAAATACTTGCGAGTGTAGGGGTGTCTTGCTAAAATGGCCGTTTCTATACCAAAGAAAGTGAAAATAGGGCCAAAATCAGTTGATGACATTTTCATTAGTTATGCACATAATAGTAGTGCTTATCGATTTCTTATGCATAAATCAAGAATTCCAGATATTCATAAGAACACGATTATAAAATCAAAGAATGCATCGTTCTTTGAACATATATTTCCTTATAAGAGTTTAGAAGAGGTGAAATCGTCCAAATGACCTTTTAAGATTATTATTGAAATAGTCAAGATCAAGATCAAGTTCATGATAAAGAATTTGATTTAGAGGATGAGCCTATTAAGATAGAGCTCAGGCGTGGTAAAAGAGTCAGGACAAAAAAGTTTTTTGGACCAGATTTTTTGACCTACATGCTAGAGGTAGAACCTCAAACTTATAATGAGACTGTAAACTCTTTAGAAGGTCTTTTATGAAAAGAGGCTCTTAAGAGTAAGGTTGATTCCATCTTGCAGAATCATACTTAGGAATTAGTAGATTTACCTCCAAGATGTAAACTATTAGGAAAATGAAGGTAGATGATTCAATTGATAAGTATAAAGCTAGGCTCGTGATTAAAAATTACAGGTAAAAGGAAAGCTTAGATTATTTTTATATTTATTCCCCTGTAACCGGAATCAATTCAATAAGAATGATTATAGCGATTGCTGCATTACACAATCTAGAAAATACATCAAATGAATGTAAAAATAGCTTTTCTAAATGAAGATGAAGAAATCTACGTGGTACAACCTGAAGAATTCATTATCTCAGGATAAGAAAAGAAAGTATGTAGATTGGTTAAATCACTATATGGTTAGAAGCAAGTGCCTAAACAATGGCATGAGAAATTTGATAGTGCAATGCTATCTAGTGGCTTCAAAATCAATGAGTGTGATAAATATGTTTATGTCAAAAGCACGAGTGATGGTTATGTCATATTATGTTTATATGTTGATAACATACTCATTATTAGTAGTAATGAAAAGATGGTCAAGTCTACCAAAGATATATTAAACTCAAAGTTTGATATAAAAGATATGGGACTAGTAGATATGATTCTAAAAATTAAAATTACTAGAAGATCAGATGGGCTGACCTTAAGTCAAACTCATTATATTGATAAAGTACTTAGTAAATTCAACAATGATGATACCAATATTACGAGAACTCTATTGGACTTGAACCTCCATCTATCAAAGAATAGAAGAGAGAGAAAGTGTGTATTAAGTAGAATGTGGGTGTGTGATTGGTAGTATGACATACTTAATGAGTTGTACAAGACCAGATATTGCTTATATTGTGAGTAAACTGATTCAATATACGAGTAATCCAGGGCTATATCACTAGAAAGGAATTGTAAGAGTACTTAGGTAGTTAAGGTGTACTTGTGATTATAGACTGCAGTATACCAGATATCCAGCTATACTAGAAGGTTATAGTGATGCTAAATAAATTTCTAATATAAAAGATTCAAAATCCACTAGTGATTATGTATTTACACTTGTTGGTGCAACTATGGCTTAGAAATCTTCTAAACAAACTGTTATAGCCAGATCCTAAATAGAATTTGAATTTATTGCATTAGACAAAAGTTCTGAAGAAGCTGAATGGCTATGCCATTTCTTAGAAGATATTTCGAAATGGAAAGTCCCATGATGCATACATTGTGATAGTCAATCTGTAATTGGAAGGGCACAAAGTAACATATATAACGGTAAGTCTAGACATATTCGTCGTAGATATAATACCATTAGGCAACTGCTCTCAACATGGGTTATCGTTGTTGATTATATAAAATCAAAGGATAATATTGCGAATCCGCTAACCAAATGGTTAAATCAATAGCAAGTTAATAAATCATCAAGAGAAATGAGACTTAAACCCGTAAGAGTATAATAAGTCGATATTAAGGAAAACCCAACCTAGCTGACTGGATATTCTAAGATCTAGGTTCAATGAGATAACCTAATTGTAAAGATATAGAAAGATCATTGTGGGAGATAAATTAGTGAAGATTAAAAATGAGGTTAAACTATGTTTTTAATGATACATTTGTATAATGTATCACCTATATGGAAGTGAAGTGGGGCCGCTTCAATGGAAAAAGTATTAAATTCAATTCTCCAGAACTCTCGCAGAACCAGACATATATTTAGGGCCAAAATGAACATAACAATAAGAACTGAATTGTATCAAGAAAGAGTTATGTATGGAGCGTATCATATT
Source organism: Balakata baccata (assembly GCA_949630135.1). Taxonomy (NCBI): domain Eukaryota; kingdom Viridiplantae; phylum Streptophyta; class Magnoliopsida; order Malpighiales; family Euphorbiaceae; genus Balakata; species Balakata baccata. The sequence goes on from CATIWF010072195.1 coordinate 7,566, forward strand.
TACTTAAGTAAGTGAACAGTTCAATGACATCATATCAACTGGACAGCGGGTAAATTAAATATACTTTCATAAGGGAAGGTTCAAAGAGTAACACATGCCTATCATGTGCAAGTTTCAATCGCTAAACTCTATCACGTAGTAAAGCTTTGTTCGTTTTACTTTTTCGCCTAAATTTATTCATGTGAGGGATTGTTGGAAAAATTGTAATTATGAGCCATTTTGATAGGATAATTCGGGTGGATCTTACAACTAAGTTTTGGGAGAATGACCCGGATATGTATTCCTTGACATGAGAACTATGAATTAATATATTCATATGCTCAAAATGGAAAACTTATGAATAAAAATTGAAGCTCAAAGTAAGCTCCTTGCTAAGGAGATATAAAGAAGAAAAGTGAAAGTGTGAGTTGTCCCACATCACTAAAATGTAAAGTTGGACTTGTATTTATATAATAAGATGCATTCTTACATGGATAAGAAAGTAGCATGAAATCCTCTCTTTCGCGCGCTCAGGTACAGAGGAGTGCAAATTCATGGTATGGACCAAGCCCAATTTTTATATTTGTTTTATTTTTGTAAATTGAAGCACACAATGACACACCCGTGTCGTTTGACATGACCAAGTGTCACAACTAAGTGTCTGGCACGCCCGTGTGGATTCCATACGCCCGTGTCGTTGTATTGTATTGTGTGTATGGCTAATCCACACATATGTGTGGATTCTACACGTCCATGTTGTTTGTTTTCCAGATTTGTCTTTTGAGCTTCTTGTCTTTTAGAATTTCATTTTTTGATATTTCAAATATTAAATTCACCATTATTTGAATGTTACAAAGGCATTATTAGTAACTTTAAAAGAGATTAATCTCATGTATCCTCCATATAGTATAAACATGAGTTCTTGGCTTTTGTTGAATAGTTTTTAGTCTTTTCTCTTATTGGGAAAATCTCCTTCTTTCATTTATTTCTTTTTCTCAACTGATAGAGAGTGTGACATATAATCAGTTCACTGTAAGTGGGTATTGTGTGTTCAACATCTACTTGATATCTGTGTATCCTAGGAAACAAACATCAGTTTTCCTAAACACCGTTGATAGAGAGCGAATTTGTCTTCAGGACGATGTGTAGAACACAGATCTCATATTTCTTCTACCTTCCTCTTGTCATTTTATTTGAATATTGAATTAACAATACTTCTAGTTTTTTTAACAAAACACATAATAATTAACTAGAGAAAAAAAATAAAAAATTTTCTCAAATTTGCAAGGCACGCGCTTTTTAGAGATACGTATTTTCAATTCCTCTCTCCACACTTGACGCAGTCTTGCAAAGGTTTGAAAAATAATAAGGGAACTATTTATTAGATTTCACATAATACACTAAGGCTATATTTTGTTCATGGAATAGAAAATAAAAATAATTGTTATTCCATGAGAATTTGTATTCATTAATTTGGTTCAACTTAAAAGTATGGCATTCTAATTCCTTGGAATTGCAATTCTACAAATTTGTAGAATACAAATTCTTCCCAAAATCAAAGAATATGAATTTTTTTGATGTGGAATTGAAAATTTCCACGGCTATCTCTACCCTCATTCTTCTTCCTTGTGGTAACATCATGAATTTTCAATTAAGTTATTATTATTATTATTATTATTATTATTATTATTATTATTATTATTATTATTATAGTGATGAAATAATATATGTCTTAAATTGAAATTGAAATTTATTTCTTATATATGTTTGTATTTTTTTATTTTAAGATTAACCGATACATTTTAAAATATATTTTTTAAATTATTTATTAAGCATTTAAATTATTTTAAACAAATAAAATATATAAGCTAATTTTTGTTATATATTATGTATTTATTTTTTTAAGTAAAATATGCTAAAATTATATGACAATTTAATTTTGATAATTCATTATCAAGATATTAAGGTAATTTACATTTAAATTTACTTATTCTACATACCAATACTTATGAACTAAATATAGGAACAGGAAATTATATGTTATGAACCAAATTGTGGAATAGGATTAACTATTCTATTGATTTTCTATTCCATTCCTTAGAAATAGCTATTCTATTCTTTATGAATTCAATTCTACAAACCAAACATGGCCTAAGTGTTTTTTTAAGTTTAAAAGTTATGTTAATTTTAAGTATTTACAATTAGTCATATAAGAATATTCTCATTTATTTAAAGGGTATTAATATAATATATCAAATTTCAAGAGATAATAATATAATAAATCAAATTTTAAAAGAATACTAATACAATAGATCGAACTTCATGAATAAATAGTAATTTTTCTTTATTATTTTACTACAATATAATGTATTTCTAATAGAAAATTTAACGAAATGACGTATTAGTATAATATAATAAAATATAGATAACAAATAGTATAATTTTTAAATTCTAAAGGAATAGTAGTATATTATGTCAAATTTTAGAAATAAATAATAATTTTTCCAAATATTAATTATATTTGCACTGTTGTAGTGGAAATGGATAATGAAGAAATTTTTCATGATATTTCTTGTGATAAATGCAACTTTTTAGGGTTAATTTGGAATTTGGATGCTGAATTTTTTTTTTTTCTATTGCAAAGAGTTTAGTAGAGATATTATATGCTAGTCTTCATAATTGGAACTCTTTCTCTAATTTTTTTGTTGTCTAATATTACTAACAATAACCTTAAGGGTCTATCTATTTTATTTAGTTATTCATTTAGTGATTAATATAGACATGCATTTATCCTTCAAAAAAAAATATTAACAATAATAGTACATAGTCCGTCTCATATTTCACCATCTTGTTTTGTTTCATATTGTTTACAAAACGTACTAATGCTTTATTGAAAGCTGAATAACTCAAAATTTATTACCGTAAAGTACTAATATTTTTACTTTAGATGGAAGAAGGCGGTCCAAAATTTTGCCAAACAAAATTTGTTTTGGTAAATAGAGGTGAGTTAAACCCACACAAAAAAACACAAACTAACGAGAATAAAAAACCATTGATAAGGTCATGTTGTAACAAACTGAGGATTTCTCGAGGAGGTTGATGAAGCACGTAAAGTCCCATTGGAAACTCGTAGGCGAGATGAGAAAGGAAATCCGCTGTGAAATTTGCTTCCCTAAAGACATGATGAATCTCTAAGGAAGTGAAAGAGTTCTTTAACCAATATTGGTGATAATAGACCTGCTGTGGATGTTTGGAGAGCAAACACCATGTATCATGGAGACTACTGTTTTATTATCACACTCCAGAAAAATGGACTCAAGACCCAGTTGTAAAGCAAGTTTGATACCCTCCAAGACAGCCCATCGCTCAGCTTTTTGGATAGGACAGCAACCTATCTTAATAACAAACCCAATAATCCACTTTCCCCTGTAATCACGAACCAAACCTCCTCCACTTGCCAAACCCGATATGCTATCATAGGAGGCATCAGTATTCACTTTGTACTTGTTAATAGAGGGGGCATTTCCAATAGACCAACATCTCATTTTTGTTTACAAAATTCATCCCCTGGAGATCATTAAAGACATGCTTGAAGAGTTTAATCTACTCTTTCGCTTCAAAAATCATGCAGGTCACCTGTTTGCCATACCCATTAAAGGTAACAGCATTCTTCCACAAATCTAGCAACTGAAGG
>CATIWF010072211.1:0-26169 GCA_949630135.1 Balakata baccata
TAAATCTCCTTATCATGGAGCTTACTTTGAGCTTCAATTTCTATTCACACATTTTCCATTTTGAGCATATGAATACATTAATTCATAGTCCTCATGTCAAGGAACATATATCCGGGTCTTTTTCCCAAAACCGAATTGTGGAACCCACCCGAATAATCCTCTCAAAATGGCTCATAATCACATTTTTTCCAACACATGCTTCCGTTGAACCATTCCGGTGGAGTTGCACTAAATAACCATTCTAGTCGTTCTCTTGTTATTGGCTTCAACAGTAAGGTGGAGAAGGAAACAAAATCCAATGTGGCTATGTTTTGGAAAACTAAAATTAAAAAAATTGGTATAAAAAAAATTATTTTTGGTATAAAATGAAAAGAAAAAAAAAAAGGAAATATATTTATAAATAAAACAAAAAAATATAGTACAGTGTGAAATTTCCTCAATTGTTTACGGGAGAAATTACATGGAATACATGATCTGCAAAGTTTTTTCATTTTTATCGACGCATGTACCACATTTTTATTGTTATTTTCTATATTTTTAATTTTATTGATTTTTTATTTTTTTATTTACAAAAATGAAATTTTAGTGCTTATTTATCACATTTTTTTCATTTAATTGAAACAGAAAATTATCATTTTTACATTTTAAATATGAATTAAGAATTTAATTAATTTTTATAGCCACTAATTGTCCTTATGCATGCATTTATTTATATTTTTAACTATTATTTAATTAACTTAATTAGCAAAAAATATATAAATTTATATTTAATTAACTTAATTACTATAGTAAACTTTAGATAAACTTTAATTACCAAAAAAATATGTAAACTTGTATTTAATTAATTTAATTAAGATTATTTACTTTGATAAACTTTTGGCTAGATCTTTAATAAACTTTGAATAAACATTTGGTAAATCTTGTGTATTCCTTTAGTAAATATTTAGTAAATCTCAGATAAATTTTGAGTAATTTTTGGATAAACTTTGGTAAATTTTAAATAAATCTTATATAACTTCAACTTTCATTAATTTCTTGTAAAGATTAGATAAATTTTGAGTATTATTTGATAAACTTTTTGTAATTTCAATTTTTATTAATTTTGGGGTAAATTTCGGGTAAATATTTAGTAAACTTTGGATAAATTTTGGATAAATCTCGATGAATATTGAGTAGATATTATATAATTTTAACTTTCATTAATTTTGTTGTAAACCATGATTTATAATTTGAGTAAACCTTATAAGTAAATATTTGATAAATCTTTTTTAACTTCAATTTTTATTAATTTTGTGATAAATTTTAGATAAACTTTAGGTAATTCTTGGACAAACTTTGGTAAATCTTGTGTAACTTCAATTTTTATTAATTTTCTTGTAAATATTTGGTATAATTTGAGTAAATTTTAAGTAAATCTTTAATAAACCTTTTGTAACTTGAAATTTTATTAATTTTGTGATAAATCCAGGTAAACTTTGGGTAATTATTGGATAAATCTTAGTAAAAATTGAATAAAATTTGTGTAATTTTAACTTTTATTAATTTTTTAATAAACATTAGATATAATTTGAGTAAACTTTAAGTAAATATTTGATAAATCTTTTGTAATTTCAATTTTTATTAATTTTACAATAAATTTTGATTTTTGATAATTTTTGTAAATATTTTAGAAGTTCAAGACATATTTAAAAAAAATATTACGGAGCTCAATATTTTTGAAAAAAAATTCTAAGCGATAATAATTTTATAAATGTATAGCTATTTTTTTTTTTTCATTTTTATAAAATTTTCATTGTTTGTATAGATGCTAGACGGTGCTTACACCGGCCCAAAAGAGAAAGCCCAGTAGATCCTCTAATCTAGATGAACCAAAAATGTGGGCTTGGGCCTTGAAGTTGTATATTCTGTGAAATAGAATAATGTTTTAATTTTGAAAAAATAAAGGAATAATAATAAGTAAATTTTACAAAAAAATGAAAAAAAAAAGATAAATATTTATAAAAGCGTCCCTCAAAATTTTTTTTCTTAAAAATACTGGAAATCAAAAGTTTACTGTAAAATTAATAAAAATTAAAATTATAAAAGTTTTATCAATTATTTACTTAAAATTTATTCAAGTTATACTCAGAATTTACCCAATATTTACCAAAAAATTAATAAAAATTGAAATTATACAAGATTTACTTAATACTTACAAAAAAAAAAATTCAAAATTGGCCTAAGATTTGCCCTAAGTTTACCAAATGTTTACTACAATATTAATAAAAATTGAATTTAAAAAAAGGTTTACCAAAGATTTATTCAATATTTACTTAAGTTGTATCATATGTTTACAAAAAAAATTAATAAAAATTGAAGTTATATAAAATTTATCAAAAATTTATTTAAGATTTACTCAAATTATACCCAACGTTTACAAGAAAATTAATGAAAATTAAAATTGTATAAAATTTACTCAAAATTTAATAATATTTACTTAAGATTTACCAAAAAATTATCTAATATTTATCCAAAAATTACTCAAATTTTACCTAAAATTTATCTAACATTTACCAAAAAATTAATGAAAATTAAAGTTACAAAATATTTATCCAAGACTTATCCTAATATTTACTCGATATTTACTTAAAATTTACTACAAAATTAATAAAATTTGAAATTAAATAAGATTTATCCAAAATTTAGCAAAAGTTTACCACAAAAATAATGAAAATTAAAGTTATAAAATATTTATTAAAAATTTATTTAAAATTTATTCAAGCTATATTCCATATTTACTAATATTTATAAGAAAATTTATCAAAATTGAAATTATGTAAAGTTTACCTACAATTTATCAAATATTTATTCAATGTTTATCCAACATCAAGTCAATATCTCAATTAAAAATTACTAAAGATCTATCTAATTTTTACCAAAGTAAATAATTTTAATTAAGTTAATTAATTACAAGTTTATATTTTTTTATAATTAAGGTTTGTTCAAAGTTTATTTTAGTAATTAATAATGAAGTTAATTAAATTCAATTATATATATTTTTTGTTAATTAAATTAATTAAATAATGATTAAAAATAAATAAATATATGTATAAAAATTAACAGTAGTTATGCAAGTTAATAAAATTATTAATCTATATTTAAAATGTAAAAAATAATTATTTATTATCTTAATTAAATGAAAAATATATTAAATACGTATTAAAATTTAATATTTTAAAAAATAAAAAATAAATACAAAATACAAAATTAGATTAAAAATGCAAAATTTTTATCGTATAATTGAAAAATATTTATCTAATAGTAATAACAATGAACGAGGAACTACTATAAAATAAAAATAAAAATTGTGTGTGTTTTCTTTTCTGAATTCTGATTCAGTACCCGTGTTAGTGTTTTCGCATTTCCCAAAGTTCTCACTCTTCTTTTCATGGAAGTACTCTTTCGTCTCCTTACTCTCAGACCAATGACGACTTTGGTCTAATGTCTATGTCACTGTTGATGACACTCTGGTCTCAACTCTCAACAGAACCAAAAAAAAAATAAAAGACGGTTGTTTTTTAATGTTCCCACTGTAGTTTTGAATTTTTTTCCCTCTGTTAAGCTATAGCGGCGTAGCCTATACTATTCAACTTCTTCCTGCCTTGTTAATGGTCGCTTTCTCATCTCATTGTTTCTGTGTCTAATGTCTATGTAGATATGAGATGCCCATTTGACCAAATATTATAACAAGAGAATCCCTCTTCTGGCTCTGAATCAGTGATTTCAACTAAGTTCACTGCTATGGATCTCACAAGTCCCAAATATTTTCAAGCTCCTCCTTTTTTTGCTTCTCATGGGGTAAGGATCCCACGTTTCTGTTGTTTTTTGTTTTTTTTTCCCTCTCTTTTAATTATTGCTTTTATTTCCTATTTGGGTTTTGATCAGGTTTTTTTTATGGGTTTCTTCTTATTCTGAGGTGTTTTTTCTGGTTTAGGAATCAGCATTTGAGGCTAATAACACAACAAGCTTGTATGGAACGAACAAAGATAACCCATTTGCAGACACCTTTCAAGACCCACTTTGCACGCTCAATCTCAAGGAGACATCTGAGTTTGTCAAGTCATTTCCAATGGTGAATGGAAGTCCGGAATGCAGAGGTTTTTTCGAAGTACCAACTCAAAAGAGAAGAGGAGTGAAATCGGTGATGACTCAAAAGAGACTGGAAGCTCCTTCTACACCTGGTAGGCCTGTATTCACTTATAGTATTGGCAACCTTACAAAAAAGAACTTCCCTTCGAAGTGGGACGATGCAGAAAAGTGGCTAATGGGCCGTTCTTGTCATGAGTCTCCTGCTCACACCTTTAAGCCATCGCCAGATTGTTCAAAGATTCAGAAACCATGTGATAACTTTAAGCAGCAAATGGAAGTGTTTCCGGGGAAATTAAGGGTCACAGAAGAAAAGGTTCCAAAACTTATTTCTAGCTTTCATGGGTCGGTGTGTTTGGACCAGCACAACAACTTAGGCCTGGCTTTTAATGGGGCCTCAGTCTCTCCAGATTTGCTTCTTAAAGGTGGGTTCTTTCTTCTTATTAGTTCTTAAATATAACCTTTATCCATTTGCCTTTTAATTCTCATTTTGTCCCTTTTGGCTCCACCATTTATCTACATGACATCCCCTTTTCTTTTGTCATGTAAAAGCTTAACAAAGCTTTAAACTTTTTCTCTACTGTTCGATTGCCACAATAGTTCGAGATTTTAACCAACATGTGTACAGTATCACAATGTCCATGTTTTTTTTTTCTTTCAATTCTAGACTTCGTTCAGTAGCTGATGAAATTGAATTTGATATTTGTTGTTTTGAACAATTGATTTGCACTTAGTTTGGTGTGTGCTTTGTTTTGAATTGCCCAGTAGATTATTGACAAGGATGCATAATCGTCACTGTCACCAATAGAGTTCTTTGTAGAATGATACTTTACACTGCTGATGCCTTTAATGCAGCTCAATAAGTGTGCCATAGTCGTGGAATATAATTAGCAGCATTAAACTGTTTAATCTTGAATCTTCCAATCTATACAATTCTTGAATAGTTAAATTTTGTGAATAATTTTTTTGTTTCTTTTGAGCTACTCTTATTACGAGTTTGTTGGTGAATGCAGACAAGTTTACTGACGAGGTGGAACCAGTTTTGCCAAATTTTAGATGCTCAGAACCATCAACAGAAGGATTCTTTTTTAGAAACTCGGACAGTGAACCAATGAAAGATGCTGGCACTGAAGTAATTCATGAGGTGAAACATCGAGATGTTGGGATAGAAATGACTCCCTTGGGCAGTTCTACAACTTCTAGATGCCATACACCTTTCAAAAGCTCATCACCTGCTCGCCACAACACGCCTGAAAATAGGTCAGGTCCGTTGTCCTTAGGGAATTCCAACAGCACCAGTAACAGCATTGACATTGCCCAGCTAGAAGAATGCCATTTGGCTAAGCTACAACTCAGCTCACAATACGATTCTGTCACATCAAATTGGAGCTCAAGGGAAGAGGAGGAAGAGGAAATATCAAAGAGCCTAAGACACTTTGAAATTGGCATTACTTGCCGAAAAAGTGTTTCGGATTCTAGAGCTGCTGTATGGGAGGAAGAGGAAAAGACGAAATACTGCCTTAGGTAATTTATGATAAAAAAAAAAAAAAATTTTGCGGCAGTTTAGCTCTTGCTAGTTTTGATATGTATTGATATCTATTTTTGATTTGAGCAAAGGTATCAGAGAGAAGAGGCAAAAATTCAAGCTTGGTTGAATCTCCAAACTGCAAAAGCAGAAGCTCAATCAAGAAAGCTCGAGGTACTTCCTTCTCACATTATGTGTAAATGATGCATTTTTGCTTCTTCCAATGTTGTGATTATGGAACCAGCAAAAATATCACCTTGCATTACAGGAGAGTGGCTATTATGGGGGTTTTTTGTTGGATTTTTTAGTCTTTGATAAATTGTTAACTTGCTTTTAGAAACAAGAGTAAACAATTGAACATGAGAAGTTAAAATTTAGAGACTCAATACTTGCTTTGCCAGAGTATTCCAAACTTTTGCTTCTAGCAGGGTGAATTATCATCTAATTATGTCAAGCTGTCATAAGATTAGAGTTATTAAACTTGAATGATGAAAAACTATATTCCTATGAGTTGGATTGATTTTAGCCATGTGAAAAGCAAAGATAATCCAACTTTTTACTCTTATCCAGATGTGCATATCTATCATACGGCTTTATACTGTTGACTGTAGTTGGCGAGTTTTGTCTGGATTATTGTAGGCATCGCTGCCTAGAGCCCCTAACATCCCTTGAACACCATTCTTGACTGGTCCACCTCTTTAGGAGTGTTTTCCGCAATTCAATACATTCTTAATTTCATGCTTCACCCTTAAACAAATAAAAAAAAAAAGCCATACAAGTCATCCTTTCTTTTATAAATAATGTCATAAACTTGGTTGTAACTTGCAAGCCCATGTGATTTGGCATTCGGCAAAATAGATTATTTGCTTGAACATAGGTTATCTCTTGCTTGGAATCTTGGTTTTAGTTAATGTTGATTAAATTAATGCCAAGCATAATGAAAAAAATTGCAACACTAGCTGTCACTATATTTTCTGCTTCTTGGATTCACACGCTTTGTCAAATGTGTTAGCTTTCCTATTGATTAACATTATATGTTAATCAATTCACCAACTGGAAATCAAAATGTCGTGAGATTTAAATGGTGTTGAGTTATTTTCAAAATGTAAACAGGTGAAAATTCAGAAGATGAGATCAAACTTAGAAGAAAAATTGATGAAGAGAATGGCAATTGTGCATAGAAGAGCAGAAGAATGGAGAGCAACGGCACGACAGCAACACGCGGAGCAGATTCAAAGGGCAAGTGAACAATCAAAGAAGATGATAAACAGACATAACCTGCAATTTTCTGGCCAAATTTCCTGTGGTTGCTTCCCTTGCAACAGTCATCCTTGATGAGATTCAAAAACAAAATAGATGTATCTTAAGCTCTTTTAAAGCAAAATCCAAAACATAAAAAAGAAAAGTTGATCAATTCGCAAATGATTCTCAGACTATGTACATTTCATAACATGGTACTTGAATAACATAATTTTCAATTCCCTTATTATTTATTCACACCCTTAATGTAAATAGAGGAAGAAATATTCACCCATCTAAAATAATCATAAAGTTGGTTGTAAAAGAAAAAGATACCCTGCAATGTTTCTGTTTTGGCTTCGTAATTTGCAGGAACTGAAGCTTGAAAAAAGTTGAATTTGTCTGAAAAAGAAGAACATGATCTTTGGTTTTCTGATTGTCTAGGTTTTAGGCTGTCAGAGATTAGATAGTATCTTTTTGGCCTTTCTACTCTTTTTCAGAATTATCTTTGAGCACAGTAGGGTGATAATTCGTGATAATAGAACGTGTTTTGATATATTTATAAAAGATAAGAATCAATCTTAATACGATGCAAAAATATAATCGTATGAATTAAATCAACTTAATAATATGTAAATACGTTTAATATGATTAATATTTAAAATTAATATAACACAATCTAATTAATATGTACATAAATTATAACCTGTCAAGTAAAACGCAATATAAATTATTAACGAGTTAAATGTATTTTTTTCGTATTAGAAAGTCAATTTCAATACGATACGATAATTTTCGTGTCTTTATTTAGTTAATACAATTGTAATACAAACACAATAATTTTCAGTCTTAACTCATAAACATCGTATTAGATATTATCATGTCGTTTTCATTTTTATCACCCCCGATAGATAGTGTATATGTGTATTGTGTGAGCCTGAAACAAAAGAAGATGGTAATAATTCGAGAATCGATTTGCATGAAGGGGGTCAGATGCATTTTGAAAGGCATTAAAGCCATGAAGAGCCAGGATCTTTAAAACAAGAAGCAATTATTTCGAAATAAAATCAGTCAATAAGTTGATACACAAAGCAGCTGCAATAACAATATATAACATAACTAATTACTTTACTTGCAGTAAGTGATAGGGGATGGTATGTGTTGCTTCTCTTTTGAGCTAGTTGAGAGTTCAAGTTCCTCCTTGTGCTCGATAAACTTCAGAAAAATTAGGATATGCATGCTATGGAAACCCATTTTTAAAACTTGAGTTTTCCTTGCATGAATTTAAATTACTTCATGATTAAATTCAGGTTTCATTTAAAATTAAGATTTTAATTACTTGAAAGTGTCGCAAATTATATATGCTACTTCTGACCTTTTTTTCTTAGTCTAATCATGTGGTTAATTTTTTGGTACTTAAAATTCTTTTTTAGGTAACTTTATTTTATATATTTATGTGTGCTTTAGAAATGACATGATTAATTAATTTCCTTTCGGTTCTTTCAGAAAAGTGCAACATGATTTGTCAATAATTTTGTATACATTTATTCTTTATATCTTATAAATATATGTACTTAAATTTTAATTTAATTACAAATTTTTTATTTATCAACTCTCAGCACTTGAAAATCTATGTATTAATGCATATGACAACATAAGATTTTAGTCCAAATAATATAAATGTATTAAAATGTTGAGAAATTACATTAAAAAAATCTCGATATTTTTTTAAATGAGGAAAAATATAAACAAAAACCTTAAAAATGGAGTTTATTTAATTTTCCATGGGGTTTAAAGAAAAATATAAAACTATAATGCTTAAAATGGATAAGATGGTCAACAAAATGAAATTAATTAAGAAAATAATTTTCAAAATTTAATTATTGGTCCCACTAAATTTGTTATGTAGAGAATTGTTTATACGAAAATTAGCTGTCTCTATTTAAATATATTTAAAACCATAGCCTACCAATTATCTTCCAACTAATGGATGAACCGATTAGTTTTTTAATGATTATCTGACAACCCTAATATTGGAGCTGTGTATATTGTAAGAATGGAGCTGTAAAATTCTTTATTTAATTTAAAAATTCAACTCAATTTAATTTGAAAATTCTATTCGAATTTAGAAAAGAATTCAATTAAATATGAAAATAAGTGAGAAAATTGCTATTTACTCCATGTGTTTTGATATAATACACTAATATTTTATAAACTTTGAAAAATATATTATTTACCATTCTATTTTATTTCTGTTAAATTATATAGTTCTTTTATCAAATTTTAAACCTTAAAATGTATTAATATAATAAATCAAATTTATAATGGGTATTAGTACAATATATTAAACTTTCATAAGGTAAATAGTATAATTTTCAAATCTCAAAATGTACTAGTATATTATATCGAAATATATGAGATAAATAGTATATTTTTTAAATTTTAAAATATATTAATGTATTATATCATAATATAGGTAAATAGGTAAATAGTAAATTTCCAAAATAATTTAAACTATTCTGGGTGTCTTTAGAATTAGCCTGTGGACCGCCTCTGTGATCACTTGAAAAATAACAATATTGAAATTAATACATGATTTGTATATAAAAAAAAAGAAAGAAATAGAGAAAAAAGGTTGATGGTTGGACAGTGGCTGCTGATTTCTTTTTTTCAATTATAGTTTGTATTATTGTTATTAATTTTTTAAAAGATTATTTGACTATTCCTTTTTGGCTGCCTAATTGGCAACACTGCTGGCAACCATAATGAGCAATAAGTATGGGGCAGCTAATGCTCTATATATATATATATATATAAGTATTAACATGGAGAAATAAATTTATTAAAAAGCGAATTTATTATTTAATTGAATTAATTTTATTATTTAATAATTTAATTTATTAGTAAATAGTATTAATAATTTATTAATTACAAGTAAATTTTATTAGGAGCAGGTAACTATATTTTATATATAAAAATATTAGATAATTAATATTAAAAAAATTATTTAATAAAAATTATTAATGAAAAACTATATAAACACGATTATTATTATGAAAAACTCTAAAAGTTATTATTAAGAGTCAGATATGATTTTTCATTATTAAACTATATGAAATTATTAAAAATAAATTTAATAAAAATTATTATTACAAACTATAAAAAACTACAAAATTAATTATTACAAACTATAAAAAACTACAAAATTAATTATTATGATTATGATTATTATTATTATAGTAAGTTTAAATTAAATTTTAATTATGCACATAATTCATAATATGAATTTCAAGATATTGAGTACAATTCTTATAAATTATTTGAGAATTTATAATTTTTTAATAATTTTTATATAGTTCAATAATTAATTTATTTTAATCATATCTATAACAAGTTAAGTTTTTAAAATTTACGTGCATGGTGTGATATCATTTATTTTTATATAAAATATAAGAATAAAATATAATTAATAAATAACTAAAATTAATTTGCTGAATAAAATTATTATTATTTATTAATAATGATGAGTCAAATTATTAAAAATCACATGCATCGCACATTGATCATTGGAAATAGGAGAGATAAGTAAAATGACCGTAAAATACTTACTATTTGTATTTTATATATAACTCTTGCTAATACACAAATTAGTAATTTGAAGGGATGAAAAAAATGAGTATAAAGTACTTACTACCTCTATTTTATATAAATTTTAATAATAAATAAATTAGTAATTTTTATATGAGTTATAATATTTAATAATCATGTGCAATATACGTTAATGAAAAATTAGGAAGACAATAAAAAAAATATAATGGACAAAATAATTTGTATATAGTAAATAAATTAATATCCATAATGGGAAAGATAATTTGATGTGATTTTTTAATATATAGTATGATATAAGAATTAATTAAAATTAATAACTATTAATATTTGAATTAAATATGAATTAATATTAATTTGTTGTTACTATCTCTATTTTATATATGATTTTTAATAATGGATAAATTAGCAATTTGATAGAATTTCAGATAAAATATGCACTCATATAATTCACTATGAATAAAAATATTATAATGAGACAAAATAAATTAATAAAAAAATATAGAAAATTATATAAAAATTAAATGATAATTAATAACGAGTCAAATATCTAATATTTATAGAAAATATAGTAAATATGAAAATAAAACGTGAAATGCATAATACAAAATATATAGTAAATACTAATTTATTCCAAAACAAATAATAAAAGTTAATATTATCAATTTAATTATATAAATTAATGAATATTGGAATTTGTAACCTAAAAAACTTGAAAGACTTGAATTTGAAATATAAATATTTTTATCTAATAATAATAATAATATAAAAAATAAATAATTAATATTAAAAAAATAATTTAATAAAAATGTTAGGAATACATAGTAAAAAATAACGATAACATACTATTATTCAAAGTATAATAATAATAGTTTTACTGATATATTAAATTTATATAATAGTAAATCTAAATTAAATTATAACCATACGCGTAATGTATATGATAAATTTTAAAATATTAAGTACAATTTTTATAAGTTATTTGAGAAATTATAATTTTTTAATAATTTTTATATTGTTCAGTAATTAATTTATTCATATACATAATAACTATAACTAAGTTTTTAAAATTTATGTGCATAATATAATATAGTTTACTTTTATATAAAATATAAGAATAAAATATAATTAATAATCATTAATATTTAAATTAAATATAATTTAATTAAATAATAATTAAAAGTAACTAAAATTAATTTACTAGATAAGATTATTATTATTAATTCAAATTATTAAAAATGCACATTGATTATTGAGAATAGGAAAGAATAAACAAAACGACTATAAAATACTAACTACCTCTATTTTATATGTGACTCTTAATAATTGATAAATTATTAATTTGGGAGTGGATAAAATGACTGTAATTAATAGTGATTAATGACGAGTCTAATATCTAATAATACAAGCACAACATGTTAATAAAAAACTAATATTAAATAAATTTCATAATTATATATAACAAAAGCACATGCATGCATGTCTTATATATATTTCATCCACAGATAATGTAATAAAACAGGCTAAACAATAGGACATGAAATTAACATGTGCCAATATATATATATATATATATATAGATTTTTTTTATCATAATTGCGAAAAAATTGATAAACAATAATTTATTTATGAATTTTAAATTTATATATATGTTTCCATTTTCTATGATTTTCTTCTATTATTGGTGCAATTTATATTGAAACA
Organism: Balakata baccata; assembly: GCA_949630135.1. Taxonomy (NCBI): domain Eukaryota; kingdom Viridiplantae; phylum Streptophyta; class Magnoliopsida; order Malpighiales; family Euphorbiaceae; genus Balakata; species Balakata baccata. The sequence goes on from CATIWF010072211.1 coordinate 12,200, forward strand.
AAAAGTAATAACAATATGTATTATTAGTCCATACATTATCTTTCTAGATTATATATCTATTTGCCTTGATAATTAGTAGTAATTGCAAGCCAAAGTTGTTTAAAAATATTATAATCCTGAGCAATTAACGAGCATCATCCATGGCGTTAGAAAGTAGTATATATTAACTGTAAAGTGAGGAAACCTTTTTTCTGTTTTAATTAATTAGATCATCTAACCAATAAAGAAAAGGGAATCAAGGGATAAATTCTATCCCTAAAACTTTTTTATGATGATTAAAAATTAATTTCTATACTTTTTTATTTTGTGACTGTTTTATCACAATTTTAAAGTTTTATTTTTCTTGTTTAGTCCTCATACAAAATTATGAATTTTTAAATTAAATCACAATTTTATAAATTAATATGCACCAAATTCCACAATAAAAAAAAAGAGAGGTTCTGTATGAAAATTAAATGAGATAAAATTATACTACTACAAAAAGGAAACTACTAATTTAGATATAAAAATTAATTTTCAAAACAAACTAATTAATTGTTAAGAAATCAAAAAATAAATTAATTCTTTGGTAAAAATAATATATGTATGCCAATTTTTTTAATGGAAAAGCTTAGCTACCCCTTTACATGTATAAAGAACAAATTAAAAGTAGCTACTTTTATGAAAAAAAAAAATAGATTGTCTTTATTCTTCTTTTTAAATTTTAGTTTAATGATGATGTATATATATATATATATATATATAGAGAGAGAGAGAGAGAGAGAGAGAGAGAGAGTCATCTTCATCTATAAGTTAAAGAGCATCCATCAAGTTGATTTAATGAAGGGAAAGGTATATGACCCTACTCATCGGCATATCCATTATTGGCCAAATATTTTCTTAATTAACAGGGGATAAGAAAAAAATAATAATTGCCAGTTGCTAAAGTTCTTTTTGTTGAAGAGAATTACAAATTAAAAATTTAACAAGAAATAGATGGAGCTAAATTTAAATGGCCTAGATCATTTTAAAACAATAATAGTTTGATTTTTATACATATGATACTATTCTGTTTTTTATTCATAAAGATATAACGTGTAATGTATCACTGCAAGAATTTAATAATAGCGACAGATAAAAAATCGTCGCTATAGAAAATTGTGTCCCCTAAAAAGACTAGCGACGCCTCAACGGTGTCTTTAAAAACCTACTTTGATTTAGCGACGATACGTGAACAGAAGCACTGTTTAGTAATCTCGTGTTGCAATTTGTATCAATAACGACATCTAAATTTTGTCATTTAGCGACAGGAATAACTAAGCTTCGACAGGTAGCAACAGCATTGGCGACGACCAGCAAGCATTTTCTTGTACTTTTTTTTTCCCAGTTTATAATTATAAAGAGTAACATCAATATGAATTGATAATTTACGTAATATTTTGTATTTTGAGTTTAATATTGATCAAATAATATCGCAATTAAGCTCCTGCGAATTAATATTAAAATGACAGAAATGTAAATTAAATGCTGTCACGGTAATGTATGGCAGCCTTCTCATTTGAGGCAACCTTGTATTTCTTGGTCTTCTCCTCCAACTGGTAGTTTATAATGTGAAAATCAAAAGAACTCTCCTCTGCTCTAGCAGAGAGAACAAGCAAAAATGGAGCTGAAGAAAGATTTCATTCCAACTAACTACTAAAGAGTACAAGTAACCATCTATTATTTATACTATTCCACTCCCTAACAAATGAAAAAATGACAAGTGTCACTGATCTAACTAGCTTCTCCAACTCGGCACGAAAGACTATAACAACTAATAACAAACTATTCTAAAACAATAAATAACTTAGCTAGTTTAAGGGTGAATTTGTTAACGTATATAATAATGTAAATTATAAGTATCCAAAGATCATTTCTAATACAAAAAGTACTCTAATTATATAAATTGTTACAATTTAATATCTCAAAAATTATTTGTAAAATAAAAATATCTCAATTTTTATTTTGTAACTAAATAATACTTCTGTTTTCAGCTATTAAATCTCATTTAGTATTGTGTTGGAAAAAATGCTTTTAGGAAAAATAATTTATATTTTTAACTTTTTTGAGTATTGAAAACTGTTTTTGGTAGATACAGATAAATAGATATTTTTTTGGAAGTAGATTTGAAAAAAAAATAATTCATAAAAAATTTAAAAAATTAGTCAATTAAATCAAAAAATTCAAAACCTGTTTTTTGGGACATTCAACATCACTCACAAACACTCTCTTCGCCTCTCTAACAGAAGCATGACATGAAATATTCAAATAAATTTTAATAAAAACAAAATTAGTTGTAATACCCGGTCAGCAAAATTGAAATTTATCTGATATGAATTTTATAGCTAATTTTATTTTTATTAAAATTTATCTGATGTGGATATTTCATATCACACTTATATTAGAGAGACTAACAGTTAAAGACGGAAGTATTATTTAGTTACAAAATAAAAGTTGAGGTACTTTTGTATTCCAAAATAAAAATTAAGGTACTTTTGTAGTACAAATAATCGTTGAGGTACTGAGCTGTTACGATTTATATAATTTGAATATTTTTGTATTATAAATAACTTTTTAAATATTGAGTTATTACAAATTATATAATTGGAGTACTAAATTCACCCATGTTTAACAACCGAAGAACTAGAGAATTCCCGCTCTATAGAGAGTTTCCACTCTTTACTGCCACTCTGCTAGAGAGTTATTGCACTTGGCTGCTCTGCAACTCATCATAGAACATTTTGATCACATGTGCACAGCAGCATAGATTATAACTTGTACAAATGCAAAATAAATACTACCCTTTCTCATCATGTAAATTTTGAAGTGGATAGATTGTGATAATATTGCGGAAAAAGGACTGCTTAATTAGTTGATAAAATAAATAATTGTGAGAAGAAAACGATAAAAGCCATGTGATGCAAATAATCAAGAATAAATGAATCTTAAAGAATTCCACATGCTAGCTCTAAATAAAAGGCATTGCCAATAATCAGAAATTCCTCTCCTCCTTCAGGATTAATTAGTTTTTCTAGTGGCAAGTTGGAAATTTTCATGAAAATTTTAAGTTTTTTTATGAACAATGAAACTGATAAAACCCGTCTGTAAAGTAGGTAGAAATGAATTAGAAAATTGCTAATTGCAAGGAAAAGACGGAGACAATTATTCAAATCTCAGACATTCTTCCTCATTTAAGATTAATTTTACGATTGTTTGTTCTTATAGTTAATTAAATTGCAAGTTGCAGTTGAATATCATTCTTCTCTCTTTTCTTTTGGAGACATTAAATTATGTTTTAACTAAGGGTATTTAAAAGGTTAAAAAACAATTAAATAATTAAATATAGATATCTTTTATATTTTTAAAAAAGAATTAAAACTTTTTTATCAGATAGATGTATACTGTATTAAGCCTATATCGATACAGAAAAAGAAAAAGAAAAAGAAAAATACCAAGCCACCACTTCACAATGTCTTTATAAACTGAATCGGTTCCCGCTATCCATTCATAGTCTTTCACTAGACTTTCCTTCTTTTTCTCTTCTCTCTTTCCCTCAATTATTTTCTTGCATCACAATTATACAAGAAAATGACCCAAGATAAGCAAAGTTTGTTCGGAATTCAAGAATCCGGCGACCCAATTTCCATCTTCAAGAAACACAGGAAGCTATTCATATCCCTCTTTGCTTCTTTGCTTCTAGTTTCCTCCATTGTCGCCATTGTCGCCGGCATAAACTCAAACAAAAACGATGACCAGGAAACTTCACCATCTCATGCCATACTCAAATCCGCATGCAGCAGCGCAAGATACGCCGATTTATGTGTCTCGGCAGTAACCGCCGTGCCCGGCGCCACCAGCAGGCTGACCACCCACAAGGATGTCATTGAAGTATCCTTAAACATTACAACCTTAGCCGTCGAGCACAATTACTTCACTGTCGAGAAGCTCATAGCTAGAAAAGGTCTGACCAAGAGAGAAAAAACTGCTCTCCATGATTGCTTGGAGACCATAGACGAGACTCTTGATGAGCTGCATAAGGCCATTGATAATCTGAAACAGTACCCTTCAAAGAAATCTCTGTCTCAACATGCTGATGATCTGAAAACCTTGATGAGCGCGGCCATGACGAATCAAGAAACTTGCTTGGACGGATTCTCTCATGGTGATGCAGATAAGCACGTAAGAGAGGCCCTGTTGGCTGGTCAAGTTCATGTAGAGCGAATGTGCAGTAACACTCTTGCTATGATCACGAACATGACCAACACTGATATTGCTAACGAGCTTAGGTTGTCGAACAGGAAGTTGAACCAGGAGACCGATAGTGAAAATGGGTGGCCGGAGTGGTTGTCGGCGGGGGACAGGAGGCTGCTACAGTCGTCGACAGTGACGCCGAATGTGGTGGTGGCGGCGGATGGAAGCGGGAATTATAGGACGGTATCAGCAGCGGTTGCTGCTGCACCTAAGAAAAGCAGTAAAAGGTATGTTATAAGAATAAAAGCAGGTGTTTACAGGGAAAATGTGGAAGTGCCGAAGGACAAGACCAACATTATGTTTTTAGGAGACGGAAGAAAGACCACAATTATTACAGGAAGTAGGAACGTGGTCGATGGCAGCACTACCTTCAATTCTGCCACTGTTGGTAATTAAGCTCATTTAAAAAAAAATATTAATAATTTTTTCATTTCCCGATTTCGATAGCTAGCATTTCTTAAAGATTTAATTGATTAAGATCTCACGTCGGCTAAATGCAGGGGCAAAATGCCCACTATAATGAGTGAATGACTAGAATGATTCTTCCTTAATTATAGGTTAGCTTTTAGATTGAACCAAGTTCAGGTTAAATGTTTTTGACATAAAAATTATATTTTTATATAATAATTAATTATTATGGGTCACCAATATGACACAAGATATTATATACAGATTGAAGACCATAAACATTCTAGGAGACAATTTATTTAAATAAAAAAAAGAAGAGAAAATCACATGGCTTTGATGATGGAGTCAATTCAATTACTCAATTATTCTTGTAAAAATACTTTTTCTTTCTTTTTGAATATAATATTTTTTTTTTGGGTGAAGGTAATTCTTTTTCTTTTGAATATAATGAAATTAAAGTCAATTGCTATTGTACCCAAGAAAAAAAAAGTCACTTAATTATACTACTTTTACACCATTATGCTTATCTGTTATTTTTAGTTTAAGTTTTGGGTTGAGTATTATCTTTGATATAAATTTTTCCCTCAAATGGAAATATTTTCTTCGATTAGCCAAAATATAAGGATTCGATTTTTTTATGCAAAATGAACATGATTGTGCTTAGAAAATTCTACTTTAGGTTATGTGTGATTATGAAATGTGAATTATTGTACTTCAATTTTATCCAACAAGTGGCTTATAGCCAAGAAGACTTTGTTTGTTCCTCTCGTAGACTTTTCTATTGATGCCTTACGTGCCCCCTTTTGCTTGCCATTTTTTGAATTCTAATTTATATAGGAGCTAGGAAGGATGCTTCCTAGATGCTTCTTTCATTCCTTTTTGGTCCTTCTTTTAATTTTTAGACAGGTACATATTAAATTGGTATTTTTCAAACAATATTTTATTATTAACATTGAGGGGAAAACCACTTCAATTAAAGATTAAGATGATTAAATTTAATTACTAATTAACTAATGAATAATTAGTTATTTTACTAATTAAAATATTGAATATGGTTTGCAGCTGTGGTGGGTCAAGGATTCCTAGCCAGAGGTGTAACCTTTCAAAACACAGCTGGGCCATCCAAGCACCAAGCAGTGGCCTTGCGGGTTGGGGCTGATCTCGCAGCATTCTACGAATGCGACATGCTAGCATACCAAGACACCCTCTATGTCCACTCCAATCGTCAATTTTTCATAAACTGTCTAATTGCAGGCACAGTTGATTTCATTTTCGGCAATTCAGCTGCAGTTCTTCAGGACTGTGACATCCATGCACGTAGACCCAATTCGGGCCAGAAAAATATGGTGACAGCCCAAGGCAGGACTGATCCTAATCAGAACACTGGCATTGTGATTCAGAAATCCAGGATTGGTGCCACCGGTGACCTGAAACCTGTTCAGGGTAGCTTTCCAACTTACCTCGGCAGGCCCTGGAAAGAATATTCGAGAACGGTGGTGATTCAGTCAACGATCAGCGATGTGATTCATCCTGCGGGTTGGCACGAATGGAGTGGGAGTTTTGCATTGAACACATTGTATTATGGAGAGTATCAGAATTCAGGGGCTGGTGCTGGAACATCCAAGAGAGTTACCTGGAGAGGTTTCAGGGTTATTAAAACAGCTGCTGAAGCTCAAGCTTTTACTCCTTCCAGGTTTATTGCTGGTGGCTCTTGGCTGAGTTCCACTACTTTCCCATTCTCTCTTGGTCTGTAATAATTAATTTAATGTTTTATCGTTTTGTGAAGCTAGTTAGTGGTTGATTTGAGTGTGCTGCTCGGCATATGTATGTTTTTCTTGATTAATTAATCAATAAAAAAACAGAGAAGCTTGAAGAAAGATAGCAAAAAACCTTTTTAATTCTCTCAAGAGTTGTTTGCTTTAGAAGCTAATATTGCCAACTCAGCATAAAACTATTGCTCTGCTCATATTTATTTAGGAGCGACAACGAATTTGGATTCTATGCAAAAGAGGAAAAAGTTTTAAGTTAGATAGTTTATAAACTAATTCAATTATTAAATAATATATATATGTATTGTATTTATTTTATCTAATAATAATAAAATAATTAGACTAAGTTAATAGGTAATTGACTTTATATATAGATAACATGATTGATATAAATTACCTAAAAATTTTGATGGAAACATAATAGGCTCAATGCATATTTGAATTTCTCTCGTTCCCGTTATATATATTGACTAATTGTTACCGTTATATTGAGAAATTCTTTTTTATATTTTTTTCATGTACTGAATTTTATAAATTTTAAATAAATTTCTTATTTTGCTGTATATTATCAATCTATAATTCATAAATAAATATAATTTTATTCTTTATATAAATCATCATGTCTTCTAAAGCCAGCTCAATTATTATACAAACTAAAAATAAAAAAATCATATATAATTTATGATTAATTTTATTTATAAATAAATTTATGAATTAGATAAATATTTTTTAATATGTATTTTCAGGAAAAATTACAAAAAAAATATTATGAAATTTGCCAAATTTTACGATTATATAAAATTCTTTAAAAATTCTATTCAAATTATATGAATTTTTATTTTTAAATAAATGTAGTTTCGGTAGAACAAAACCAGTCTCCAAACTTGGTATTTATATGAATTGACCAAATATAATAGCTGACACTTATATGAAATAAATATGCCGACTGAGTTGAATAATTGGATTAAATAACACATGCTCTAGTTCAATTATCTAATTATAATTAAATATAATTAATTCAGTTAGAATATTTAATTTATGTTTATGTCAAGTTATTTCATTCGATCAATTCGCATAAGTATCCGTTATGTTTCAAGACTGATTTTGTGCTATCGAAACAATATTTATTTCGAAAATAAAAATTTATATAATTTAAAATATAATTTTTTCAGAATTAGATATAATTAAATCTCTTGTAAAGTTTAGATTTTTTTTTAAAATTTTCTATTTTTTATTAGATTAGATGTAGAATTTTAAGCTATAGTTTATTAAGAATTTGATTAATTTCTTTAATAAAAATAAAAAAGATTCTAAACCCATTATCTTTTTTTGAAGGAGTTTCTAAACCCATTATCAAAACACAAATAGAATTCAGCCAAATGAGCTAGAGATATGATGATGGGCATGGTGTAGAAGCCTTCAAACTTCACACGTACTCTTATTGAGGACGAATTAACTTGTGAAAAGGATCTTTGCAAAAGAAAATAATAATAATAATAATAATAAAAAAGCCAAGGCATTGAATAAATTCAAAAATTTAATATTTTCTTATATTCAGGAAATGCAATATAATAAGAAAAACTGGCGCAATTGACGGCGATACTTAGTGAATCGCCACAAATTGTAAATTATACTGCATACCTGGTCCACAGAGTATTATGAACTAAACATATGTGAGAGAAGTAATAAAAATATAATAACAATTTTGTAAATAAAACAAACTTATACAAATGCGATTATTGATATAGGTTTGTTAGTTTATTGATAAATGTTCATTTTATTTTAAAACAAAATCAACAATCATTTTATATTTTTTTCGTTTTCAGATGTTATTTGTTTTGATTTATTGTTTTTTCAATGCGCTTTGTCTTGATTTTTTTTGTTACGTTTTGAGTTTAATTCAATGAATTTCATATCTACAAATCAAAACAAAAAAAATCCATTAAATTAAGTCCACAAAAATAAAATGAACTTGTATTAATATAAAAAATGAATTTTTATTAATAAACTAATGGACATTTTTCAATAAACTAATGAACTTTTAGTTCATTTATTATGAATCTTTTTAGTTTATTTGCAAATTGACTTTTTCATTAAATTAATAAACTTTTACTTTATTTATAATGAAATAATAAACATTTTTAAAAAACTAATTGACTTCTAATTCATTCGTAATAAATGTTTTCATTTATTTGCAATAAATTAATGAAACTTTACTTTATTTGTAATGAACCTTTTTTATGATCTAATGAATTCTTTTCAATAAACTAATGAATCTTTAATTTATTCGTAATAAATTTTTTTCAGTTTATTTATAATGAACTTTCTGAATAAACTAACAAATTTTTACTTTATTTGTAATTAACCATTTTTAATGAACTAATAAACTAATGAACATTTATTTAATAACAGATGATGAATATTTATAAAATACCACTGTGTAATTAATAACTGTGTAAATTTGATTTATTTACAAAATTGTCACCACATCTTACATGTGTAATATGCTTGATCTATAACACTACATATATATGAGTCAAACATATAACAATCGGTGAATCCCACCATCACCACATGGCACTAATTAAGAAACACCAAAAATAGAATCCAACAATTTTTTAAGGGTAAAACATTTCTAGTCCATTTTTAAGTTCCTCAAAAAATTAAAAAAGATTTTTTTAGGGAAAAAACAAAATATATCTTCAGCTTCTAATTTAAAAAGATTTGAAAGCTTCATTAATTACTAAAAATGTTTATTGTAACACCAAAATAATTATTTTTTTTTTAAAATAACTAAAAAATTATTTTTGAGTAGTAGTTTCATTACCAAAAATGAGATGAGATAAAATCCCTTTAATTAATCAATCTTGTTAATAATTTGATTTTATTAATAGGGATAATTGCGAACTTTTAAATTGTATTAAAATTATTTTTTATTTTTTTTATTTAAATAAACATACTTTTAAAATTTTATCAATATATGAATTCTAGCGAAATTTTACTGACATAACATAAAATTCCGGTAAGATTAAAAATGTTGTACTAGCTATAAAATTGAATCATTTTAGAAACTTTAAAACACCGTCATTTTTATTTTTTTTAAAATTCTAAAACCTAATTTCGCTTTTTAAAATTGAAAAATAATACATGTAGCTTTAGTGATTGGGAGTTATCTAGTCAATAGAGTAAGGAAAAATAAAAATTTTATTGTTAGAAGAGTTTCGTAGAAAAGATTTTGGTTTTAAAATTTAAAAAAAAAAACAAAAATGATATAATTTTAAAGTTTCTAATATAATTTATCTTTCTAGTCAATATAATATTTTTAATCTAACCGAATTTTATTGATAAAATTTTAAATATATATATATTTAAATAAAAAAATAAAAATTAAATTTTAATACAATAATTTTGCTTATTAATATTAGGAAAGAAGCATCAAAGGAAGAAAAAAGGAGCTCAGGGCATGTACAGATGGTGAAGGTTCGAGACTCAGTAAAACCAGGAAAAAAAAAATGATCAAAGATCCCACCTTCGCATCTATTTTATATAATAAAACATCAGTTGGCGCAAACCCACCTCCCATTCAGACACAATTTGCCCACGGTTTCACACTAGAAAACGAAAACCCACCATTGAAGCCATTAAAAGACCTTAACAAAAAATAGAAAGAAAGAGAGAAAAAAGAATGGATTCTATCAATTCCTTCAAGGGCTATGGTAAGGTTGATCCAGCTGAAGAACAGGCATTCCGGCGAAAGACACGGAAGCGTCTTATAATTGTCATTGTCTCCTCCATTGTTCTTGTCGCTGTCATCATCGGTGCTGTAGTGGGCACTGTTTTACACAAGGGAAGCAGTGACTCATCCGTCCCACCGAGTTGACTCCGGCGGCGTCAATCAAGTCTGTTTGCAGCGAACAAATATTGTCAACGTCGAAGATTAATGACATGAAAACTTGGCTCAGTACTACAATCACTAATCAAGAGACATGTCTAGATGCTTTGCGAGAATTGAACGCTACGATGCATTTCAACAGTACAATTCTTGAAGAAATAAGGACAGCAATGGATAACTCAACCGAGTATGCAAGTAATAGTTTGGCCATTGTTGCAAGATTTTAACATCCCTATTCACAGAAAACTATTAGGGTTTGAAGGAACCAATTCTTGGTTTCCGAGTTGGTTTAGTTTGGGCGATAGGAGGCTACTCCAGGAGTCAGAACCTACTCCAAATGTGACGGTAGCTAAGGACGGCAGTGGGGATGTTACTACCATCAGGGATGCGATGGCTAAAATTCCGAAGAAAGGCGAAACAAGATTTGTCATTTATGTGAAGGAAGGAACATATGTGGAAAATGTGGTCTTAGATAAGAACAAGTGGAATGTGATGATATATGGTGATAGCAAGGATAAGACTATTATTTCTGGTAGCACGAATTTTGTGGATGGGACTCCTACCTTCTCTACAGCAACTTTTGGTATGTTCTTAGTTCTTACTGTTCATCATGTCTTTACATTATCTATTTAATAATGGCTAAATTATAAATAAAAAAAATCCGGAAATTTGCACTTTATTGTAGTTATATCTAATTTTTTAAAAATTTGGGTTTAATTATATGTACATTAAGTTCAATAATAAATTTTGCCTTGAATGGATTGGATCTCATTTTTAGTCTACGTGGCGATAACCTGAAAAAACATAAAAAATATTAAAAAAATAACATAGTATACATGGTGAATATACACAAAAATGATGTCGTTTTGCATAGTCCAAAATCCAATTTGAAATTCAAAATGCTTGAAGCAGTGCGTTTCTGTGACGATATTAAATTACAGTTATTTAGTATTGAGAATAAATTCGTAAAATCTTCAAAAAAAAAATTTCAAATTGGATTTTAGACTATATAAAACGGCTTGGAGTGAGTTCAGTCCACCCGAAATAAGATTTATTACAAAACTTAAAGTATATATAATTAAACTCAAATTTTTAAAAAATTGAATATAATAATTTTTTTTTTTTTGTAATTTAGTCTTTAATAATCCCTGCATTTCCTCTGTTTAAATTTTAAGCTTTCTTTATGGTATTGAATATTGATTCTTATTTTCTCTTGTAGAAAGAGAGGGAATAAGAAAAAGACCATAGCTTGATCCTAAATTGCATAAATTTGCTGTAAGTTTGCATATAAGAATTTTGATCATGTCAGTGGTAAAGACTTTTTCTAGTTGATATTTATTAGATCTTGAAGCAAATGAAAATAATTTATCATTGGAAATGACTGATTTGTAAGGTTTCTTGTGCTTTACCTTGGATTTCTGAAACTTCAAAAAACAAACAATATTGATGCTAATTCATTTGCCATGTGAATCCAAGATTATACATTTTCCTATTACAGAATTACAGCAATCACATGGACCATGTGCTCTTCTCCATGTGAAAGTGATGCGGTATCTAAAGTTCTGTCAATTATCAAGAAGTATTGCTTTGTATATGATTAGATGAGATTGGATCCATGTAGGCGCCCACCATGTGCTTGTGATATTTCTAGTTTACAGATAGCATTTTGAGTGGCCCTGTTCCTTCTCATTAGTGATATAACGAGGGCAGGACTGGGAAATTTCTCGGATCAAGCTTGATGTGTTAAAGGCCTTAAATGCTTTCTTGACCTGGTCTATGTTACAGTTGCCAATTAAGGTTCTAAATTCTGATCTATTTAAGTCTCTGATTTTGGTAAGATGTGATGTTACTAATTGAATGGCTAAGTACCCTTCTTGATCTGGTCAAGGTTTTAGTTGCCAACTAAGGTTATGAATTCTGATCTAATTATGTCTCTGATTTTGGTAGGTTGTGATGTTATTAATTGAATGACTAAGTAGTACTCTTCTTTGGTAAAAAATTAATCAATAAAAAACTATCCTGTAAACGATGAAAGGAACAGCTTCTTGATCTGGTCTAGGTTTTAGTTGCCAACTAAGGTTCTGAATTCTGATCTAATTATGTCTCTGATTTTGGTAGGTTGTGATGTTATTAATTGAATGACTAAGTAGTACTCTTCTTTGGTAAAAAATTAATCAATAAAAAACTATCCTGTAAATGATGAAAGGAACAGCTTCAATAGAGCTGATGGTGCTCTTATTATTTTGGCAACTTTTATTTCTTTGGCAAATTGCTGTTAGTGAACATGGGTTTTAACTTAAATGTCAATAAGAAGTTTCCCCATCACTGCTACCTGAGCTATTATAGCTATGTTGCAATTCTGGGGAATCAAAGTACATTGTTGTTAGAGAAACTTCACTGTTTGATGGAGACGTTATTTTTGTCAAGTTTAAATTCTTATTACTGAATTGGCAAAGTTGATAATTTTGTACTGATGAATAAAATAATTACTTATTATATGTTGATATGTTGCTCGTCAGCTGTTGTGGGCAAGGGCTTCATTGCGTTCATTGCGAGAGACATAAAGTTCATCAACACGGCAGGGCCTGAAAAGCACCAAGCAGTAGCCTTCAGGTCTGGCTCAGACATGTCTGTGTATTACCAATGTGCATTTGAAGCATTTCAAGACACACTGTACGCTCACTCCAACCGACAATTCTACCGTGACTGTGACATCACGGGCACCATTGACTTCATATTTGGCAATGCTGCAGTCGTTTTCCAGAACTGCAACATTATGCCCAGGCAACCTCAGGCAAATCAGTTCAACACCATCACAGCTCAAGGCAAGAAAGACCCTAACCAAAACACAGGCATTTCAATCCAAAAATGCACCATTTCTGCTTTTGATAATCTTACAGCCCAAACATACCTTGGTAGGCCCTGGAAAGATTTTTCTACCACTGTTATCTTGCAGTCCAGTATTGGCTCATTCCTGAACCGGTTGGGCTGGATACCATGGGTCAACGGTGTTGACCCGCCCAGCACCATATTTTATGGTGAGTACCAGAACAGTGGACCAGGGTCCACTATTGATAAAAGGGTTAGCTGGGCTGGTTATCATCCCAGTCTCACAGCAGATGAGGCTGCCAAATTTGATGTAGGATCATTCATTCAAGGACCAGAGTGGCTGCCAGCAACCGCTGTGACATTTGATTCAATCCTGTGATCTCAAATTGGTATAATACAGGGTTGAATTAAGTGCCATATTGAATCCAATTATCCTTTCATAGTTGTCTAGAAGAAAATTGGTTTTTTACGTTTTATTTTTCTCTTTGTTTATAGACATTTGATAATTAATTCTTTTTAACTAATAATATATTATTATTAGTTTGGTTTATAAATCGGTACATTTATTTCTGTCATTCTTTATGGTCAACTATGCAAATTGTATATTTAATTGGAAAAAAGAAGAGTGAACATTTTGGTTTTAACTATATATGCTTGGACTAAGTCAGAATACTGAAAAACTCTCATTCTAAAAAAAAAAAAAGAAAAAGAAATTTTTATTAATATAAGTTCTGTTCTTGAAAAAAACTTGTGTAAGCATTCGTTAATGCAATGATCTATCTCATCTATGTTTATAGTATAAA
>CATIWF010072214.1:0-11370 GCA_949630135.1 Balakata baccata
ATGTGCGATTGGGTGGGCAGCAGCAACAGCAGCAGAATATAGAATCTAACAATAGAATACTACAGAGAGAGAAAATCAAAGCGAAAGAGATAGTGTAAGGAAGAAGAAAGGGAGAGGGGATAGAGTCGAAAGACGAAAGTGGAGGAGGCGCCACGCTTTAAGGGGGACAATTGAGGACTTAAATGTAAATACAAAATTTATTATTTCTTTGATTCTTGTTTTTTTTTTCATGGAAGATAGACTTTCTTGCTGTTCATCTCATCATCACTCCCAAAAAAAAAATTCTGTATATAGTTTGTTCATACCTCAAAACAAAATATTTTACTTAAAATTAATCGATAGATTAGTTTATTACAAATGGGTTTTTGATACAAACAAGGAAAGATGAAAATAGAAACTCACCATTGATACTGACAGAAGCTCTGTTTGCATATTTTAAAATTTTCACTATATAAAAATAAATTAATTTTATCCTTACTTAGACTTTTTTTTTTATCTATGAAAAATGATTTTAAGAATTATATGAGAAAAAAAAGTGAATATCTTTTTCATTTGAGTTTAAGAATGAAGTCTTCGTTAGACTTGTATATTCAAAGATTGTTTTTAGAGATATTAGCCACAAAAATCGAATCTCAAAATATAAATATACAAGAAAAAATAATTAAAATCACCATTTTAAATAATTAATATTTACATGTCTATTTGAATTGATGACCCGAGAAATGTTTTATACTCATGGAAACAAACTATGATTTTATTGTCATTGTTTATGCTCCAATGTCTTTTTCTCCCTATTCTTCTTTTGAAACTCATTTAACAGTAAAATTGACTTTTTTTTATGAACTTTATCACATCTCTAATGCAAAGAAAACCCCTCATTGCTGAGATTTTTTTTCTCAGCCCTTACGATGCCTATAATCGATCGAAGACTACCTGAAAAACACACTTTAAATCTCTTGTTCAAAAGCCCAACAAATCAGTCAAGGAGTATATTCAATCATCCTCTTTTGATCATTGCACAATTAAAGCCATAGGAGAAGAACAGTTCATCTCCTTAGAAATTCCTCCTGAATTTCTACCTATGTGAAAAAATGAAGATTTCTCTCACTTTCATTTTGGTACTATTTGTCTTGCTCTTTCCTATCATGAGAGGAAAGGATTGTCAGTCTTTACTCGATTGGCCTTGTTAGACACCAAATATCTCCAGTATCAATATGATGTAATTGGTATGGTAGAGACCTCTCTAAATGATGGGACAATCTTGTTTACATTTTATCCAAATTTTAACTTGTCCCTTGAAGATCCTCATGTGCTTTCTGCACTAAAGGTTCAAGTTCAGATCACTAGTGCTCCACAAGATATGTCTGCCACATCTGCTACTCTCCATTATCAGTTGATTTACAGAGTTCAGAATCATGTTCTAGATCTTTTAGCTCCTGTCTCAAATGATGCATTATTTATAGTAGCAGATGCTCAGCATGTACCAACCTGTGTGCACATCCCAAGGCAGATTTCCAGAGATGAATTAGTAAAGCTGTTACTAGACACATGGGTAACCAATTATGAAAAAATTCATAGTACATCTCAACCAGTTCAAAATCTAGAATCTTGTTTTATAAAAAGAGCTTATGGTACTGTAGAAACCAAGTTTATAGAGAATACAGAAGCCAACTCCAACACTTCCATGTTTGCCACACAATTCATGATTCAACTAGTGGAAATCAAGGAAGGATTACAAATTACTGGTTTTGATGTGGCCGGCAAACCATATTATGCTATGTACCAAGGAGATCACAAGGTGCTAGATATAGACTGTCTATATGATTCTTATTATGGAGAATATAAAGATTATCCTAGAAAGAAGAAGAAGAAGAACAAGAACAAGAACAAGAAAATAGCCCACATGGGTTCTTATAAGATCATGAAAAGAAGATTTGATAATCATGATCCGTCAGTTGGATTACTAGGACAATCAAGTGGAAAGTATGACTATATAGTCAACTATTCTGAATCTCCATCTTCCAGAGCTAAAATGTCATCATCAACTCATCCTGATTGGGATGATCATCACCAGGAGCCTCATCAGCTTTCGGAGCCACTTGCTCCTACTTCTCCTATTCCAGCTTACAACAAGGGTCTAAAATGGCTTAAGAAAAATGAGTCACAGTGAGTTCCAAAAGTAAAGGTTAATCCTCTTCCTCAACCAATTCTAGTTCCTCCAGTTTATATATTTCAACCAATTGAAGATGATTTTCCTATACTGCAAAAAAGTGTGACAAACCTAGTCAGAAATATCAAAAGGACTCTTTATTTACGATCTCCTAGATCTGATGCTCAAGGGCGACCTCGAGAAATCTCAGTCGGAGAATCTATACTAAATTGGCAAACAGAAAATGCTTTGGCTTAGAATTCTACCTTGTGCAGACTTGAAACAAAGGTAGATAGAGTTTCGACTAAAGTCAATCTTGTTGAGTCCCTTATGATGAATCAGTTCAACCTCCAGCAAGAGTTCATACTCAAACTTCAAAAGCAAATTATGGCTCTTCATAATGAACTGATGCTCATGATCAGGAACCAAGTTTTTGGTCCAACCTTTCAGCAAAAATAGGAAGAAATAACCAAGTTACAACAGCAATTGTCTCAGGTGGAAAAAAATTTATAGGTTAAAACCCCATTTGATCCTTTTGCCTTTACCAGTACCTTACTCTTACCAAAAAATATTGTTTCCTTCACCCCCATAAATCCTACTGTTGACCCAATCCTTCTCCAGTATGAAAACTTTCAAAAGATGCTTCGTTCTCAGCTTCATAAACCTAAAACCCCAAAGAAAAAGTAGACCACTTCTGCTCCTCTAAAACCTACCCAAACTACAACCTTATCCTCCATACCTGTGCACAGACCTGGTAAAGAACCTGAATCAAATCCTCCCAGTCATTTCTCTCAGGATTCTCAAGATCCTATCTAGTATTTGGTTGAAGATGCTTCAGAAGAAGAATCGGATGCCCAAAACCACCTTGATAACTCTCCCTCAAATGATGTTCAGACAACTTCAAATTCAACCCCTGAGTCTGATACAAAATTATCTTCATTACCCTCTTTTGAAACTATTTCTTCCTCTGCCAGTACAGTTGAGTCAACTACTACAGCTCCTTCTATAAAAATGGCAGGACCACCTGATTAGACTAATCTAGTCTCTTATGGATTCTCAATGGTAGCAAATCCCACATAAGCTTATTTCACAGAGCTTTCTGAAGATGAAGCAGGGGATTATACAACAACCAGTCCTATAGTTCCAACATCTCAGGAGAATAAATCCAAGCCCGTAAATAGTCTATGGTTTTCCATGAATGAGGTTCCACATCAGCAAAGGCGTAATCGCCTACTGGAAATGTTAGCATGGTTGGAAACCAAACAACATGCTGGAGTTCCTATTCAGGAGATTCTTCAAGAATTTACTACCAGATTTGTAGACAGCCTGAAAGAATGGTGGCTAAGAATTCCCGAGTGCAATAAGATCCAATTTCACTAAATTTCTTCTCTAGTTAGTGCTTTATAGTATGTGGAGAATGAATTTATTGGTAGTTCTGCTGATCTTGTGGAAACAATTCGAATGGAGTTTTTCCAACTCAAGTGTTGTTCTTTAAAAAGGAAAGATCTAGATTTTCATTACCAACGAGTTTACTTTAGGCACTATTAACTTGGCGCAGGAAATGTTAATCTGAAACAACAATTTATCTTCTTTGTGCCTAAAGAATTAGAAGATGCAACTCTTCGGTATTTTCACAAATAAGGAATCACTTTGAAAGATTTAGCTCTAGCTCAAGTCTATCAGAAAATGCTTATAGTACTTAAGGAACTATATGCAGCCAGAAAGCAGATAAAAGAAGCTATTCTTTAAAGCAACAAGAAAGAAATAGATTCCTTATGTAAGAGACCAGATCTTCAAATCAAGTGTGTCGATACAAAAGACTGTAATTGCAAGCATTGCAAGAAAAATGTGCATTTCAAGAAATATAAACAGTCTTCATCTTCTTATCCAAACAGAAGAAAGAAGAAATTTAAATTGTTTAAAAAGAAGCAGAAAAGGCAAAAGAATACAGATCGATGTTATCTCTGTGAAAAAAATGGATAATTTGCAAAACAATGTTCAAATCAGCCTAAACAAGCAATCTAGCTTATTCAACAGATTCATAGTGCTTATGATCTAGATCTTGAAGAAGCAGATATTGAATCCTTATTTTCTGAAGAATATGATGTATCTCATGTTCTTTCATTGGAATAAAAAATGAAGATAATAATTCTGATACAGAAAAAAGCCTTCAAATTGAGCCTGACCGCCAGGCATTGGATTTTTTTTCTATAAATCCAACAAGCAGCAGGCTTCTTCCTGCCCTATTCAACTCTTTATCAGTAAATATAATAAGCCCATCAAAACCATTGATTTCATTGATATTAGGGCTTACAGAACTATAGTAAACCCAAAATTCTTTCCAAACCACTTATGGAAAGTCCATACCCAGCTTTCAAGGCCGCTGATAAAGATTATTTCTCCACATATCTCATTACTGATAAACCCATCAAAATCCAATTTCTACCCAACTGTTATGTTTGAACCCATATTTTGGGCTTAGCCTTGCATAAAAGAGATATTTTAATTGGGTTCGATGTTATCAATTAGCTTCCTAAAATATCCTTTGAAAGTCAAAGCCTTCGATCAAGAAAATGGTTCCTTCCCTATACCTCTGCACCAAACTTGTTTATAGTTTCTTTGGTGACCCATTTTGATGATCTTAACGCCCAACTCATTCAAAACAGTTGTGCTGAAAGTCATAAGAATTTTGTTCTCAAGTGTTCCAGCCCATTATGGACTCGTCCTAAATTCTTCATTTTTTTTGTCATTCAAGCAAAATGAAGATATCAATCCAACCAAGGCAACTCACCCCGACATGAATCCAGAGGACCAAGCCCTGGCAGTTCAAAAGTGTTCTTAACTAATGTAACAAGGATTGATTGAGCCAACTAAGTCAGATTGGGCGTGTCAAGCCTTTTATATCAATAAAAGGTCTGAACAAATTCAAGGAAAGAAGAGGCTTGTAATTAATTATAAGTCATTAAATTATTTTCTCAAAGATGATAAGTTTCCTTTCCCAAAAATATCGTCTTTGATGACATTCTTCAAGGATGCCAAGATCTTCTCCAAATTTGATCTCAAGTCTAAATTCTGGCAGTTGGGCATAAAGGAGGAAAAAAGATACAAAACGACTTTCTGCATTCCTAGTCACCACTACCAGTGGACAATTATGCCATTTGGTTTGAAAGTGGCCCCATCGCTCTTTTAAAAATCTATGACACGTGTTTATGAATCTATCTTATCCTCTGCATTGGTATACATTGATGATATTCTTCTGTACTCCAAGGATGAAACATTACATCATCATTTCTTACAAAAGTTTATGAATCTTACTGTTCAGCATGGGATAATGCTATTTGAAAAGAAGATGATTATTGGCAGATAGGAAATTGAATTTCTTGGCATGAATTTTAAAGATGACACCTATCAGCCTTGTCCTCATATAGGATAAGAGTTGCTATAATTTCCTGATATTGACTTTTCAGTAAAACATATTATCCAGTTTCTTGCTATAGTCGATTATGCTAGAAACTTTATTCCTCAGTGCACTCGGCATGCTTATCATTTGCAGCAATTATTAAAAAAGAATCCACCACCATGGACAGATGTGTAAAGCCAGGCTGTAAAGAAATTAAAAGAGATTTGTTCAAATCTCTCACCTTTACACATACACACAGGTGGACAAAAGATTATTCATACTGATGCAAGTGATAAATATTGGGGGAGCCATCTTATTAGAAAAAAAAGATGGAAAAAGACAAATATGTGCTTATGCAAGTAGAAAATTCAAAGATTCTGAGTGCCACTACCATTCAACTTTCAAAGAAATCTTAGTAGTGAAGAATGGTATCAAAAAATTTGCATTCCATCTCATTGGATATGAGTTTCTTATCCTTATGGACTGTTCCTCTTTCCCAAGAATTATTGAGTTCAAAGGCAAACAGGTCCTACATGCTCAATTACTAAGGTGAAGTGAATGGTTCTCCAAATACACTTTCATGGTTTAGCATATAAAAGGAGATCAAAACCTAATTTCTCATTTACTATCAAGGCTGCTTGCAAAATCTAAGCCCTTACAATTAGTAACATCAGTCCAAATCATTCCATTGATATTCATGGCTTCTCCTCCACCATCATTTGCAATAGATCAGAAGTTCCTACCAGGATGGACTTTCACCAAAGTAGTGTCTTATGAACAACAGACTCAGAAAATGGTTGATGCTCAAATTGGTGCTATTTGAGCTCATAAGAAAACCTATATCTTTCTAAAGGTTTTTCATCCTCAAGTTCCTTTCATGGAAGTTTTCAAAGTTCCTATCTTCGGACCTTTTCCTGATGAGTCTATACACATGATATGGTATTTATGTGTAAAAAATTATATGGCTTTTGAATTTGCTCCATTACTTTAGTATAATGCTTTGGTTACTTCGACATTGCCTGAAAATTCAAACAAGTTCTTAACTTGGTTTCGGCTATTAGAAATTTGGAAGCAATTCTTCTTCAAAGCATTACATGAAAACTGGAGCATTTATGTTCCAGCCAAGGAAGTTCATACCATTGTCATCCTTAAGTGGTCTGAATATTGCTTTGTCATGGAAAGTTATCAAACTTTTCCCCATTCTCAATGGCAAAGCTGTGATCAACATCCTTCAAAAGTTAGAGAGCTCCAAAGATAGCTGTCATGACAGCACAGTTTGCAATCTCTCCTATTAGTAGAGACTATCTGACAAGGAATGAAAATAGGCAAGGTGGCCGCTCCAAGTAGTTCAAGTAGGAGATGTATATGTGCTGGTAGAATGGCCTTTAAACGTTTTTCAGAAAAAATTTTGCATTTTTATTATTTTTTTATTTTTGAAAACTGTTTTTGGTATAAACAGATAAATAGATATTTTTTCCAAAAGCAGTTTATAAAAAATTTAATCAATTAAATCAAAAAAATTCAAAACATATTTTTAGAATACTCAACCACAATCCTAAACAGTCCCACAAAGTTAAAAGAGAAAAATGTTTATTGCACAAAGTAATTAATTACATCATTAAACAGTAATTATGTATCTAAGTAACTTTGATTAATTTAGTAATTTAAAACTATAAGAAAAAAATAGTGTTGACAAGAAAATTTGGTTGGTTACTCAAATCTATATATTGTTTATATTTTGAGTAATAATTGCTATACATTTAGCTTGGGAGTGAAGTAGGTGTAAACTTTGATGGCGTTACTAATTAAGTACATATTTTTCTTAAATAAATAACTATGAATTTTAATTAATTATTCTTATTTAGATAATCTTGAATTAGATTTCTTTCTACGTGGCTGCTAATTCTACTCTGCTTTTCTAATTCCCATGTATGGTACGTGTAGTGATTTCTAATTACCATGTACAGAACATGCAATGGAAAAAATAGATTCATTTTCACTTTTTGACAGTTAAAAATTATTAGATTATTATTTTTTTTGAAATGTAATTATTTTGTTGAATTATTAACATACTTTTATTTATATATATTTTTGTTAAATATATTTAAATATCTATTTATTTTTTTAATTTTTATTTTAAATTGCTATTAGAATTGATTGGCATATACATAAGTATTAATTTATTTATTACATTAAAAAAGACCAAATAATTATTTTCAAGATGATAACAATGAAGCATATTTTTGTAAAATATCAAGCAAAAATTTTTAATTTTACTAAGCTAACTAATTTTTTAATATACACACAAAATATAATTAAATTTATCTTTTCCGGATAGTGGAGTCTTTATTAATAATTCTAATTAATTAGTAATGAATTTTAATTAAAACTAAAGGGATTCAACATTAGTTTAAGTGAGAAACCAAAAGAAGTGGGATATAATATTGTTGATTGTTGGATTAAATTAAGAGGAGAGAAAAATTTTTAAAATTAAATATTTTTTTTTACCCTCTTTATTTTTTCTTTATCAACCAATTAAAAACTGAGGGTTGAAAAGTAATAGAGAATGTCCTTATCATTTATGTTAATTAAGTGGAGTTGAACAAACCAATCAAAACCAAATTTGAGTAGTTAAAACTTAAAATATTATATTTTCTCCCTTCTATATTAATTATTATTTTTTGTAATTTTACTATGATTAAAAAATTAATAATTAGTCTTAAATTTAAGAAAAAATAAGTAGTTAATACTAAATTGCCTTTAGATTTAAAGACTCAAAATTATTGAAAAAATAAAA
Source organism: Balakata baccata (assembly GCA_949630135.1). Classification (NCBI taxonomy): domain Eukaryota; kingdom Viridiplantae; phylum Streptophyta; class Magnoliopsida; order Malpighiales; family Euphorbiaceae; genus Balakata; species Balakata baccata. The sequence continues at coordinate 8,347 of CATIWF010072214.1, forward strand.
AAATATATACAATAAATGACTTTAGAATTCACGTAACATTCAAATTAAAATTAGAAAAAAAAAATTAAATCTCCTTAATAATATATAAATAGGATTTTAGATTTTATCAATAAATAAAAATTAATACGAAACGGAGATAATATTTAAGATTTAAAAACAGAATCTGCTGGCTGAGCTATGAGCTCCAAAAATAGTAATGACCGAATGCACCCATCAGTTGGGCTCTGCGAAACACATGGCAATAACATCATTATTTAATTAAAAAAAATTACATAGGAATAATAGATTAAGATCTAAAAATATATATAATTTAAGTGTTTGGCCTTTAAACAATTAAGTAAGTACCCAACAAATTTTTTCAAGACTTGGGTTATAACTGGGGATGTTTTTTCTTTTGTTTTGAATAATATTAGATTGAGTTGGAGGGTTTGGTTCCAATGTAGGTAAGCTGTTAAGCAGAGCATAGAATGCGATTAAAATAATGTATATATTAAAAAAAAAGCAAAAGTCATGTCCAGTCTTCTTAACCTGTTTTTATCCGAATCATTCTTTTTAAAATTCAAATTTCGTTTTAATTTATTTATATATATATATATAATTAGCACACTAATATATTTTTTTAGTATATTATATCGTTATACAGTGGCTGAATTTGCTATATTTTTTTTAATTTTTAGGAGCAAAATAAATATAAAAAATAATTTAAATAAAAAATGGGTGAAAAAAATAAAATGGCAAAAACGAAAAATCGGATATGTGTTTATTTTGGTGAGTGGGGATTCTAAAATAAATAGACACGAGTGGCAGCGAAAGACTGGGGGTTTCTATCCGAAACGTGGCTTGCATGCACCTCTGTTGGAAACTCGGGTTTTGTGTCTTTCATTTTCTTTAATATGGGGATCCAATTAATTGTTTAAATTTTTGTAATGTATTTTCTTCTTTTTTTTTTTCTTGCATAGCAAATAATTTAGGTAACCCAAAAAAAAAATTTTAAAAATATATCGAGATCGAATTAAGAATTTTAATTATATTACACGTAATGTTTGTAATATGGCGTCGATTTATATACTTTTGCATTTTTAATTAAACTATGGTCGACTAAAACAAATTTTGCCTGACAAGATTGAAATTAATTTTATATTTTTATTGATTTTTTTCGACTTTCTTTCTCTTTAGAAAGAGATGGATGAATCATTCGCTTGAATTTGTTACTTAAATTTTCTTATCGAAATATAGATTTGAAAGCTATTAAAATTTAATTTGTTTTTGAAGAGCTCTTCGCTTTGACACTTATTAGTTAATTGTTTAAAAATTTAAAACCAAACCACAATTGACGGATATATTAATACTCTAAAACTAATTGGAATTTTTTTCAAAAATGTTAAAAAATTTGTAAAATATTATTACAATACGTCCACTTAATTTTTTTTTAAAACTTATCAAAAGCATATAAAAATATTATGAAAATATATAAATTCAAAAAATCAAATCAATATATACTAAAAAGTGTACATGAAGTACATTTTTGATTCGGTAAATCTTAAAAATACATTTCTGATTCGGTGCATTTTAAAAATACTTTGGATATACCTTAATTCAGTATATTTTGAGAATATTTTAAGAATTTTTTAAAAGTTTATTAGATATACCTTGAAAATTCTTTGGTAATAACTTAAGAAATATATTAGTGATGGTCACTAAAAAAGAAAAAGAAGATTAATAGATTAATATATATATATATATATATAATCCATAATTTATTTATTGGTTCTTGGAAAATGATGCCTATTACGAATTTACAATCAGGATAGAAGAAATAATTTTAGAAACGTTTTATTTGTTGTCAATCACAACTTTGGAGTGAGATCATTTTCTTTTTTAATTTTATGAAATTACCTTTTTTTTTTTTTTGCCCTTTTTCCTTTTCTTTATGTAGATTTACAGTGAAAAATGGATAAATTTATGCCCGGTGAATATGAGTAGCCATAGCCGAAGTAGGAGAAGAAGTGAGTTTTTTTGCGTTTTGCCACATTTAGAGTTGATATGAGTCGAGAATGAAATCCAAATCCAAGCTATTTAATCTCACATTATCAGCGAATATCAAACAAAAATTAAAGATAACTTGACAGATACTGAAGTAAAAGGAACAAAATTAATATTTACTGACAGAGATTGAGAGTTTGATTTAGAGCAGAGATATTGGAGATAATGGGAGAGAATTTTGGAGGGGAAAATCGATAAAAGTTAGATTATCCAGATCGAAAATAGCAGATAAAGGAAGAACAAGAAAAAAAAAAACTAAAATTGAAAAGAAAGTATAAATAAAAAAATAAGTTTGATGAAAATCAAACCAAAAACAAAAAAAAATCAGTAATTTGATTGATGTAAAATTCTCAAACTAATTTATACGATTGGTTAATAAATTTTTTTGGTGGCATCGATAATCAGTCCCTTTTAATAAATAATTGAAAAAGAACACTATATATAATATATGCTAAGTCGATAATTATAATTGGAAGGAACAGATTTATCATGATCAATATAAAACAGCATATAGATTTATTTTATTTTTCATATTAAGAAGAAATAAAATAAGGCTTTTGCTATAATCCACAAGATGTATTGATATATTTAAATTTTTATTTATAATAGTAAATCGATAAATCTGCTCAACCGATTAGAAGCCATTCAATTTAATATTTAGAATTAAAAATAAATGATGTAATCATAGTAAATATAACGATGTTTCAATACACAAGGTGCGTTTTAGTATTTGTCTTGGATTAGATGAAAGTAGCTTTTAAATTTTTAATTTGCTTTCTCGATAAAAAAAATTGCGGTATTGCGGCCAAAACCACATCCCATTCTGAGATTTTATTTTCAAAAAAAAAAAAAAAACAGGTAAAAAAATTAAAATGAAGAATTTGTCAAAGTTCGTTGACATACATAGACAAATATAAAAACGTCACGTCACTTACATTGATAATTAATTGTTTGGATATCTATTGATCGGCCAATTTAAAT
>CATIWF010072239.1:0-15907 GCA_949630135.1 Balakata baccata
CAAAAAGACCTCTACCTGGGATACCTTGCACCCTTCCGTTTTACCAAATATATTATGACAGATGAACTTATGGAATACGGTAAGGCAAGGGTCCTTGAAACTACTGTTAGAGGCAATTTTAACATCAAAGACAGCCTCATCTGTCAACATGTGCCAGATATCAGTGCTCCAGAAGGAGTCCGGCATGTCCTTAAAACTAGATAACACATATATCTACAACTTTTATGTTTTTAGTTTCATCCATTACCGATTCTATCATATAGAAATAGAATCAAAACAGTAGATGATTTAGCGAGGTTCCTCAATAGAACTAGTTCCAGTCCGAAGGTAATATCTTTCCACAGACACCAAATCATGCAAAACCATTTACATAGCATTAAACTTAAGATATAAAGCTAAAAGTTTGATGCTTTGTGTATCGCCAAAATCAATTTTTAAGATGAAGGAAATGGAGCATGAATTAACTATCCCTAAAATAGAATTCCGGCTACATCACTTGCATGAAAAGATCACCATCATCTATCCTTAATAAAAAAAAATTAGCAAAACAAGAAGAATATATAAATTACCTTCGATCTAAAGGTCTGTTGTGTCTGTTACTGCTACCTGACGCATTTGAGTAGCATCTGATACTACTCAGCACGAAAGGTTACCGTTTGGTACATCTGATATGTCTATTTTGGGTGTTAACATATGCATCTGATGCTCTTTAAAACCCCCCACCGAAAAAACGAAAACCCTTATTCTCTTGTCTTCTTCAAAAACCAAAATCCCTATCTCTTCTTCAAAAATTGTCATTGTCGTCATTGCTGCTTGTTCTAGCATGTGTCACCACCGCTGCTTCCGCTACCTTTAGGGTTAGTTTTTCTCTCTTTTTTTTTAATTAAAGTAATTAATTAATAATTAGGCATGTATGAAGAGTTTAGCTAGTTTGATAGTGAAACATGTTTGATGAAAATAGGTGTTATTTGTTTGGATGAAAATGTGTTTAACACATGGAAATTTGACAAAGTGAATGGAAAATTTAGTATGGATATTTATTATTTGTGAAGAAAATTAATGGTGAAATAGGTGTTATTTGTTTGGATGGTAAACTTAGTATGGAAACGAACCTAAATGAATCTTACTAAGCTAAAACCTAAAGAGAGATGTCGTCAAAGTGTTTGATGAAAAATCTAAATGAAACTAAGATTAACTAAAGAGATTTGTGAGATAAATTTTTAATTTGGAAATGAGAGAATATAATGTTTAAGTATTAAAATTAATTAATAAACAAAGTATAAATTTATTTAAGTATAAAATTTTGATTTTCCAACTTAAAATGAATAATATGTTATTTTTTTTATTAATGTTATTGAGTTGAAATTTTTTATTTAAAATAAAAGGAGTTAAACGAAAATGTGCATATGAATAATAGTAAATTTTATTAAGTTAATTACATTGTTATAAATTAATATTAGCCAAATTAATAACCTATCAACCAAATTAATAATAAAAATTTTTACATTAAAAATAATATAATAACTTAACAGCAAAAAACTAACTTAATTAAATTAAAATAATTTTAATAACTTAATTTTATTAAAAAAATTAACATAATTTTAATAACTTAATTTTATTAAAAAAATTAACTTAATTTTAATAACTTAATTTTATTAAAAAAATTAACTTAATTATATAAAAATAAGTTGGCATATATCCAAATCATACACTAATTATGGATGTTAAATTAGTTAGTTTTTACTGAAGGTATAATATCTATACTTTTAATTTAATAAAAAAATTATTCTTTTATTGTGTGATATATAGACCGAAACTTGTATCGATTAATTTTATATTTAGTGAGCCTAGATACATGTTCAATATTTATTCATTACGAAATTTTTTGAATAGTCTTTAGTTTGAGACTGTTTTTAAACGTCGAATCTCACTTAAGTTATGAATGCATAAATGGTTATTGGTTTTAAGGAAAATATCAGTGTGATTTTCCTAATGTTCTCTGGATACATATGTGAATGGATTGTTCTATTTACATTGTATACTTGGAGAACTGAGAGAAAATGCTGCTATATTTTTTCTTGGGATCGGAAACTAGATATGCATTCAATAGTGAGATTTGACGTTTAAGGATGAGTTAGGTTGGAACGATAAGGACAAAAAAACTAATGTTTACCATGATTAGAAGTAATGTGATTTGTTTTAAATTTTATTTCTTTCTATGGTTAGATATGGATCGAAGTTGGATGTATAGTAGATGGAATATGGCTAAATTTGTGAATGGAGTTGAGAGATTTATTAAAACTATGATAGAAAATTAGATAAGGATGAAAGAATCAATGATTGCATGTCCATGTATTGACTGTTTCAACATGAGAATATATCATGATGTTCTGATTGTGAAAACTCATATTACACGGTGTGGTTTTACAGCAGGTTACACACGATGGATATGGCATGATGAGAGTATAGTTGTTGGGACAAGTTCTAATTTTGAAAGTTAGGGAGAAAATTACCTTAACAATAAAAGGAATGATTTGGAGAATGAGATGATACATGATACATAAAATTTTGTGAAAAAGCCAAAAGACCTTGAGAGATTGTGATTTGGTGCTGAGAAGCCTTTGTATCCCGGTTGCACTAAGTTCAAAAAGTTATCAGCTGTGTTAAAACTATGCAACATGAAAGAACAAAATGGATGGAGTAATAAAAGTTTCATAACATTATTAGAACTTTTACAAGAGATGCTTCCAAAGGTAAATGAGCTTCCTATGTCAACCTATCAGGCTAAGAAAATGTTGTCCTATAGGTAATGATTATAAGAAGATACATGCATGTCTGAATGATGTGTATTGTACCAAAAGAGTATAAGAACTTGCATGAGTATCCTAGGTGTGGGACATCACGCTACAAGTGTGGGAAAGTATCTCTTAAGGATAAGAAAGGGTCTCCCACTAAAGCATTATGGTATTTGCCAATAATACCAAAATTCAAACATCTGTTTGCAAATGGGAAAGATTTGAAGAACTTGAGGTGGCATGCAGAAGATAAGAAATAAGATGGTAAACTCAGACATCCTGTAGATTCTCTGCAGTAGAGAATAATTGATTTTACATTCCCTGAATTTAGAGTGAGGTCAGAAATTTGATGCCGGGACTATGCACGAATGGAAAAAACCCTATGACATACTGAGCAGTCAACATAGCACATGACCAATTCTCCTTGTGGTTTACAATATGCCTCCTTTATTGACTATGTAGCATAAGTATATAATATTATCGATGTTGATATCGGGCCTAAACAACTGGAAAATGATATTGATGTTTACCTTGCACCACTCATTAATGATTTGAAATTGTTGTGGGATGAAGGTATGTCGATGTATGAACATAGACTGAAAGCATATTTACCTTACATGCTATGATATTTTTCACTATAAATGATTTTCAAGCTTATGGTAACTTATCTGGGTATACTGTGAAAGGTGCAAAAGTATGTTTGATTTGTGAAGACAACAGAATGGACCAATGGTTAAATCATTGCAAGAAAAATGTGTATATGAGTCACTGGATGTTTTTGCCTCCCAACTACCATTTTCATAAGAAAAAAAATAATCTTTCAATGGACAAATCGAGATAAGAGTAGCTCGATTACTTTTAGTTGGAAATCAAGTATATGAACGGATTAGATAAATTATAAATATATTTGGCAAACCTAATAAGACTGTTCAAAAGGGCCCGTGAAAGAAAAGATATGTATTTTGGGATCTTCCATACTGGAAATATTTATTGGTTTGACATTGTATTGATATTATGCATGTGGAGAAAAATGTTTGTGATTAATAGGGACATTGTTGAACATACTAGGAATAACAAAGATGGTTTAAAGGTTAGAAAGTACATGTTAAAAATGGGCATGCCGATGGGGTTAGCATCACAAGATAAGGGGAAGTGGACCTGTCTTCCTCCAGCCTGTTATATGTTGTCTAGAAAGGAGAAAATAAGCTTTTGTATCTTTATGGTTTCAAGTTTCCACATAGATTTTCATCAAATATTAAAAGCTTTGTGTCGATGAAAGATTTTAATGCGATTTTTTTTGCAAGTAATTTTGTAGATTGGAATTTGTAAAATTGTATTATAATATTTTTTAAATGCAATTTGAATTGTTTCCTTCTGTCTTGTATGTAATGAGTAGTTGAAAATAATGGATTGCTGAGTATATGTTTGTAAATTTTGATTGTTGAATTTGAGTTGTTTGATGAATTATTAAGTATGTTTATGAGTTGAAATTGTTGGAAAGTCTATAATGACTTATGTGTTGATATTGTACTTGTAGAATACTTATAACTGTAGTTGTATAATTGTAACTTTAATTTGGATATTGGAAAGCCTATTACGGCTTGAATTGAAGTGTTTGTTGAAAGTTGTTTGGAATAACAGGTCTACAAAAGTTTGTAAATATGTAAAAAAAAATAGCCAAATAAGTTTATTTTGTTGCAAAATAAACACATATGAGCTACTTTGATGTGTCTATTCTATACGAAACAGACGCATATGAGGAGCTTAGATGCATCTGTTTAAGCAAAACAAATGATCATGTGTTTGTTTTGCCTTATTCAGACGCATCTAAACTGTTCAAAATACTTTTTGACCAGCTCAAATGCGTTTGTTTTACCTAAACAAACACATCTAACCTACTCAGATGTGTTTGTTATCAGATGTGTTTGCATCTGGTCCGCCCTTCAGATGCATTTTCTTCTTATAAGTCTGTTCATAACAAATGCATCTAACACAACAACAAAAAAAGACATAAATGACCCTTTTCTGTAGTAGTGATAATATATTAAAATTTTACTCATATAGTGTCCAATAAAACATTGAAAATAAGGGTAATTTGTATAAAAAATTTTATACATTCACTTGTGTCAAAATAATCCTATTCTTTCATTTTAACTTGGGCAATTTTCATAAAAATCATAAACTTTCACTTTTCTATCAAAATAATCATATTCTTTTATTTTTTAACTCTTAAATATGCATACTTTGAATTTCATATCAAATATAGCATTGAAAGAAATTTAGTTTGGTTTGGCAATGATATGACACTCCGAATGTATTTTTTGATTTAGTATCATTGATGTGTATTAAATGTTTATATAACATCTTAGTTTTTTTTAGAATAGGTATGAATTGATCTAGTTTTATAACCGGCTTCATAATTGGAAGTTTGTCTGTGCTGAACTAGTTATGTCTATATGGCCTTAGTACACATAGACCTAGTTTTGAATAGATATATTTATATTTATACAAATCTAGATTTCTCTGACATATGTATATATGTCTAGTTCTGCGCAAATATAGACATGTCCATAAAAGCATAGTTCATTCTAATGGGTTAGTTTTGTGTAGATCTTAGTATTTTTTTAACTAAATGTCACACTATTTCCAAAAAAAACTAAATGTCATATTATTTTAAAAAATAAATATTAGTTATACATATTAATACATGTTAAAAATATTAATTAAAAAAAAGATTTGGAGTGTTACGTTACTGTCAAACCAAATTAAATCTCTCAAGACTATATTTACTATAAAATTGAACGTATTTATATTTAAAAGTTAAAAAGTAAAGAATAGAATTATTTTGATAGAAGCTTATATATATATATATATATATATATATATATATATATATATATTATTTGCCCTTTTAACTTTTAAACGTGCATACTTCAATTTCAAATCAAATGTACTCCAAAAAAAAATAATAATTTGGTTTGGTTTGGTAATAACATGACATTCTAAACTTAATTTTTATAATGCCCGTAAGTTAGGACTTGGTATTAGCGAGGTACATGTGACATATGTAGAATATATGAGTGAGATACAAGATGATACAAGTAAGGTATAAGTTATACCAAAGGTATTTTCGATGGCGTATTGGAAGAATTTTGGAGTTTATTTAAGGTATTTGAAGGGTATAAGGTTAGATTTGGGTTTTGGACTTTAAAGAGGATTGAGAAAAATGAAGAAAGTTGAGTTTTGAGAGTATCATCTGTGTGACAATTGTGGTTGAGATTATTAAGACACTGTTGAGTATCATGGCTAGGCAGAGTATCCTAGTTGTAAACCAAACCATTAAGGGTCTAGTATATAAGGTCTTAGGTCTGTTTTCTTTCATTAAACTAAGATTTTAAAACCCCATCTCCACAAACTCAAACCCTAACTTATGAGTTACTATCTCCCACCCTCTCATATGGTTTCCTAAGCCCCGTATCACAAAACCCTTAATCTTTAACAAGTATTATCAAGGATTTTTGGAAAGATTCTTCAAGGAAGAAGAAGAATTGGAAAGAGCAAGTTGGAGCTTGAAGGGAGCTCGAGTCTCCCACCTTTTCTAACCTTATTTATGGTCTTCAAGGGTAAGGAATCTCATCTTTCCATCTCCTTTTTACGGCTGTTGGTGATTTTTATGGTTATTACTCAAAATGGGTAATGACACATTTGTATATGGGTATGGTTGAGGTGGAATCTTGAGTTTTCTTGAGGAAAATCTCTATTTGAGGCTAGATTACGTTGGATAAACTATTTATTGAAGGATTTCAGTAAGAAAGGAGGTTGCTTTATGGTTTTTGAGTTAGGGTTTGGGTTATGTACAACCCCATACCTTCATGTACAATTATTGTGAGTTTATGTATGGTGTTTTTATATGTTAGGAAGACAAATAGAGAATGGATATCACCTCCTAAGGGATGGGCTAAGCTTGGTTGAAGCCGGATGTTATGGAAGTCACCATTTCGGTTAAGATTTGTACATATAGACCTTCAAATATTAATTGTGTGCATGATGTCTTGTGTATAATTGTGTAATAATTGTGTGTTGGATTGAGTATTGTGAATGAAATAATCTTATGAAATATGGATGCATGATTATGCTATAAATGATGTATTAATATGGCTAGAACATATTAAATGGACATAGATGAGAAAAATAAATGTGGAAATTTAACTTGTTATGCCATTATGAGATAATGTTGGAGAGTCGTGTGTTAAAGACATGAAAAAAATATTAATGGGTGGAGCATCTAATTAACCACATATGGATATAATCTGTAGCACCTCTTACCCCACTCTAGAACAACAAGATAAGATAGCATTGTCAACTTGTCTATATTGAAAATATCGTTACATGAAAACACTTATATTTTTTTTCTTTATTATTAATTCCATGATTGTCTTTATTTAAAACTATATATACCTCTAATTAATTAATTTTTTTCCATACTCCAAATTTCATAAACTGTGTCTTGTAATTAAACATATAATTACAATAATATTATACTCATAATATTTGCATTACACACATCATTATATTCTACATGAAAGAAAATTTTAATTAATTATTACAAGGCTTTTGACAAAATATACTATAAATAATTTAAGGCTTTAAGCTGCTATTGACTGGATTCTCTCCTTCTTCTGATAGCTCCACCAATTTTCAAATCTTTTAAATCTGAGTTAGGAAAATCACCCGCGCCAAGCTACTAACTTAGTGATACTTCATAGGATAAAAATCTTATATATATATATATATATATATATATATATATATATATGCCACATTTTTATATTCCATACATCACGAATAAAATTCTACATTTAAATACAATTTATTATGCAATGTGAACTTAATTATTTCATATTTAACATGTATGCAAAATCTTACTTTAATTAACTTTATTCATAATATTTTTCTTCTTTTTTATTATTTTTATTCAAGCTCATAACACTTGTATCCAAACTCATTAATAAGAATATAGAGTTGCTATTTCTGGCTTTTAAAAATAGTGTCATCACCGGCCTTTTTAAAATAATGCTTTTATTGGTTTTTTATTTATTTGCCGTTACCAGCTTTTTTTTATAGTGTCATTTCTGGCTTTATAATACTTTATCATGCACATTTCATTTTTTTCCTAATTGGTATGCTAAATTATCTACTATTGTACTTCAATGCTAGGTGTATTCAAACTTTGACATTTTTCATTACCATAAATTTATTACTCTTTTTTATTACAAGTATATCATATATATCATATGTTTGCATATCCACATAATTCAAAATTCCCAACAAGTAACATATACAAATTACACCATATGAAATATAATAAACAAATTTACAAACTTATAGCAGACTCTAGCCCAATCGGCTTGGGCTTCAATTTCGGCTCATTTCTAGTTTAATTCTAACTTTAGGGTCTTCTATTAACTTTTAGAGCAAATTATATTGTGGATCCTAGTTTATAGAGTATTACGGACTAAACACATATGAAAAAAGTAATAAAAATGCGGTGGCAATTTTGTAAATAAAACAAACTTATACAAATTCGTTTATTAATGTAGGTTCATTAGTTATTAGAAAAAAGGTTCATTAGTTTATTAATAAAAGTTCATTTTATTTTAAAACAAAATCAACAGTTATTTTGTATTTTTTTCATTTTCAGATGCTATTTGTCTCGATTTATTATTTTTCCAATGCGTTTTGTCTCGATTTTTTGTTATATTTTAAGTTTCTTTGAAGATAATTCAATGAATACTCACCTACAAATCAAAACACAAAAAAAATCCATTAAATTAAGTACACAAAAATAAAATGAACTTTTATTAATATAAGAAATGAACATTTATTAATAAACTAATGAACTCTTAGTTTATTTATTATGAACATTTTCAGTTTATTCGTAATGAAATTTTTCATTAAACTAATGAACATTTACCTTATTTGTAATGAATTTTTTTTAATGAACCAATGAACCTTTTTTCAAAAAACTAATGAACCTCTAGTTCATTCGTAATGAATGTTTTCAGTTTATTCGTAATAAACTTTCTTAATAAATTAATAAAACTTTAGTTTATTTATAATGAACATTTTTTTAATGATCTAATGAACCTTTTTAAATAAACTAATGAACTTTTAATTCATTCGTAATGAACTTTTTTTTAGTTTATTTGTAATAAACTTTATCAATAAACTAAAGAACATTTACTTTATTTGTAATGACCATTTTTAAATGAACTAATGAACCTTTATTTTATCATAGATGATGAATATTTACAAAAATGTCGATAATTGTATAAGTTTGATTTATTTACAAAATTGTCACCGCCTCTTACATGTATGATGGGCTTAGTCCATAATACTACATAGACTAGGGTTCAGCATATAACAATTAAACTTTTAGCTTATTATCTTACCTTGATTTTGAAAAAAGAATAACTTGAATCCGAATTTTCTACCAAAAGTTATGGCCAAATTATTGAGTGGTGTTCATTCAATTTTTGCTCAAGATTTTCTTGGTTCACTTAGGTATAAGATTTTATAGCAAATTTTTGATCTAGTTACAAATCGAATTTCAACTTATGTTCTTCATAACATTTTTCACACTATGTGTTAGCTATTATATCCTATAGTTTCATGCCAATCCAATTATCACATCCTAAGTTGTAGTCGATTTTGTCAAGGTTGTTCCAATGCATATGTGATAGGGCACTCGTTGGATTCATTGCAAATTAATTAATTCCATAACTCTATGTAATCATGTTATGCCCAAAATTTCCATATCATAGACACACATATAAAACTCAACATTACATACTAATTACTATAAAATTCTAAAGACAACCATTTATCACATATAGCATCTCAGACCTCATGCATAACATACATTGCACACGATTTCACAATTTTATGGCATGCAAAATTTTTATCCAAGAAGCACTTACCTAATAAGTTCCAAGTCCTTCTCTTTTCCTTTTTTTTCCTTTACTTGCTAGATGCTCTTTTCCTTTACTTGCTAGGTGGTCTTTTCCTTTCCTTTATTCACCTCTTGGTTGTTTGACCTTAACATAAAAAAAAAAAAACAATATGTCATTCAGTGACACATTTAACCAATGTTTATGCATGAACAATATTTAGTGCTCCTAATGACTATCTACCCCATTCCATATCTTTATTTCCTCCTCTTTTTACCTAATTTATATTCATTTTAATCAAAAGCTATTCCCTCCATTTAACACAAACAAAGCAGTCCCCAATATACCATGCCCTTCTCCTTAGCATCCATCATCTACAAGTCACATAATCACCATTAACACTTCTAAACATCTTCCTCTTAACTCCCCCTTCAATTGGTAGTCCTATACACCTCCTTATAGGTCTTATTCCTTTAGTTTTCAAGCCATAAAATCATCATTTACAACAACCCAAAGGCTTAACTCCTTCACTTCTCATACAAAGTAATACTTCTCAATATAAGTCACACAACATCAACACAAGCCCTAATTTAACAATTCTAAACACATCAGCCATTCACAAGGGTCTCAAATAGGTGGAAAACGATTGAATTTGAGAAGAACAAACTCACTTTGAAGATTTCCCAAGTAGGCCAAAATTCACTACAAAACTTTCTTCCTTTTTCTCTTTCGTTCTTCTTTCTTTCTTCCATTCTAGCTCTCTTTTATGGTGTAAACTCTTTAATTACTTGGTTTCTCTCTAATTAAACCTTTTTTTTCCACTCTTTAAGGAGTTTAGAAGACATAAAAATGGGGGGTTTAAGGGAGAGGAGTGGCCGACCATGGAGGAGAAGAAGATGAAGATGAATTTTTGTCATATTTTCACCCACTTTTTGACTTTTATATGAAGATAAGGAGTGGGTCCCACTAATTAGCTTAATTTCTTTTCTTATTGGTCCATTAGCTTAATTAATCTTGATTAATATTTAATTATAAGAAATTCCATTTTCGCCACACAATTTCCTAATTCTTACAAATTTTTTCCTAAGAAATTCAATAATAACGATTTTGTCCGTAGGGTAATTTTATTTTATTTCCAGCTCTTGCACTATTTTTTTAAATTTCCAAATAATAATATCCCTACTTATTTTCCCTTATAATATATCATTTTTCTATGGGTCCAAATTTAGACTCTAACTAGATTAGCACGCTCGCTTTTGGTCATGCGCGATCGGGGCCTAAATCATTGGACGTTGCATAATCTCAATGCTTAATAATCGAGTTGTGGAAATAATGTGTAAAATGGGTTGTTGGTTATGTTATTGCCTTTAGGTAATGGATATGATAAATGAGATAATTGTATATAAAATATGTAAGTAAGATGATGCTTGATTATGGCATGTTTGATAGGTTAAGTGTGCCTTTGAGCTTTGTGAATGTCATGATGGTATCTTGAGATTTTTGTATGCATAAGGGCAAGATGAGTTTGATAAATTATGTTGAGCTTATGAATACATGAGCAAGTGGAAATGAACAAAGTAGGACTCTACATGTTAAAGGCATGGTGTAACACCCTCCCAAATAGCAAACTAAACCCTACTATGCAAGGGAGTGTTACTCAATTGTTACATGCTAAGTCTATAAACCTGTGTCTGAAATGAAAATTTTCTCATAGCAACATGTTCATATCTTTCTTATCATGCAACATATTATACACTTAACTATTATTATACTCATAACTGTGATTATGTAAAAATCAATATGACTAAATCTATTCCTAGAGCTAAACATGCCCAAAGTATAACCTTATTAAATATGCAATTCTATAAAAGATTAAACTATTAGCCATTTATTCCATATTCACTTTACCCATATGTCATGAGATAAAAGAAAGAATACATGAGTATATACCTAACCTAACAGGGTCAACTCTGACTTGCTTTGACAATCTCAGGCTCTTCTCTTCAATTGACAACTCAGCTACCTATCGGCTCCAAGACCTCTGTGCAAGAAAATACACACGCTGAACTACTAAAAACTTAGTGGTATATATAAGCATAGAAATTCTTGCATAAAAACATTCATACAAAACATACATTATATCTTGTTCTCATATCATATATCAAATATGATCATTTCATACCTAGAGATAGACTATAAACCTTACCTCTATTGTGGAAGCCACTTATCATCATTATCATTTCACTTGAAGAGAAGCATACCACAATCATAACATATGTATCTTATAACCATTAAAATTTACAAAGTCATTTATACATGTTTCGTAACTATTTCCTTTGTCTAACACTATTTGTACTATTTATATGGCATCCTTTCATAAGGTCATACATAGCAAGGCATAACACATTTAAATGCAGTTGTAATATGATTAATACTCATGTCCTCTTACATAAGGTCACTTAATATAGTAATTTCACACCTTCATACCATGCTAATTGAGTATAAAGGTAGTGACGGTAATCGTACCTGGCTTGTAGAAGCATAAACATCATCTTTGCCCAAAGTATATTACTTTCCATATACAAGTATGACATATATTTTACTCATGTGAGTGAATATAAATAGCATCATATAACCATATTAGTATATCATAGATTCATAGGCATATCATATTCCATATAGATAAACTCATTGGTTTTATTACTTATATAAATAAGTTAAATTTTATTTTCTAGTTGCACAAACCTTATGTTTGGTTTCTATATTCAGTATCTATATAACATAGATAGCATGAAATATGTATTCTGTTTCCTTATCATTTAATTCATATATACTATTTCCTGTATTACCTCTTTATTTATTAGCTCAATTACTCAATACTCAGACTACCCGGATAACGGGTTATGAATAGGAATGCTCCCAAAGCTTAAGCCATCTTATCCACGTATCCGTGTCTATTTGTAACTATGCTCGTTTGAGCTTGCAGTCAAGGGTGCTCCCAGAGCTTATACCACCTTGACTGTATAGAATATAAAGTTACTAGCAATGAGGATAAGAACACTCCCAAGCTTAAGCCACCTTACCCAATAAAATATAAAATTGCTAGTAATGAGGATAAGAGCGCTCCTAGAGCTTAAGCCACCTTGCCTTATAAATAAGAATCATGTAATAAATCCTATGATACTGTAAAAGACCCTAAATGGCATGCCATCTATCCTAAGTCTAGTCCTTATAAAGAGGAATGATCAATTATACATTTTCATATTCCTTTAAGCATAGTAGACTATAGCCTTGTCTCATTCTATATGTACGTGTCATATGCCATAATTTATATTTTCATTCTCAAAGTATATTTAACTCTAAAATTATGTAATCATATGGTATTTCATCATACACAATCACGTAGAAGAGATTGGTGTGATATAAACATGTTTTCACATTATCAAACCACTTTTACTTTGGCTAAAAACAGAGGTTTCAAGACCATGACACCTTGGCCTAGTGGTGAAGCTTGGTTGTGAAAGGTTATATTTCAATATTCATAGTCATGACAGTTTAGACTAGGTTGTGACATTAGTTGTGAAAGGAGCTACCCACTTTATCCATAAATGTTTTCAACATCATTTCTCCTCAAATTTTCTCCTAAAACTCATGTTTTAATACATATTACATCTATATACTCAAGGCCAATTAATGTTTATAATAATTTACCACATTTATTACATTTCAAGTTCTCAAAGTAAACCAAACAACTATTGCACACACATTACTTGTATAATCAAGTCAATCAAGCATTCTTAACTATCACATACATATTTGTTGGCCAAATAATCACCAAGAAGGGGGGATAAATTGGTGAGAAATTAAAATTTTTGCACACAATAAAGTAAAAAGAAGATAAGGGTAGAAGGAGACAAATTTTATAGAGGTTCAGGTGTTAATTAACCTACTCATCTTCCCAATCGCAATTGGGTATTCACTAATCTAATACCTTAGATTACAAATGGAGTTTTAGTTTACTCACTCCCAACTAGGTATTTTTCCAAGGCTAACACTCAACCTAAAATTCTCTTATGTTTTAATGGCTCACACAATGACAAATTCCTTGTAATTTAGCTCACAAACAACTCAATACAAGATAATCCAAGCGTTTAAAGCTAACGTTTGAACCTTTACAAACAATTAATGAAATATAAATTGAGAAAACAAATTGCAAGAGTTTTGGCACTTATGAAGTTGTTGGATATCATAAATGGCATTTTAGTAGAGTATTTATACTGATTACCCACCAATTAGTCGTTACAAATGGGTATCATAACTCTCCCTAACGTTCTCTTACAAGTGCATATGCATTTAATGCCATCTAAAAAGCCTGTGTCTCGGTTGGGAAGTAGGGTGTCCCAGTCGGATTGTCAACTTGTAAACAGGAGATTGGATAATAGTTGTAACGGCTAGTCCTTAGTCAAATTTCCCGATTGATAGAGAACTATCCTGGGTGGGATGTTCATATGAAAAGGTTGACCTATAGCTTTGACTTATGAAAATTGAGCATCTCTTGGTCAGGACATGCATCTTGGGCAAGATAAAGGTCTGGTCAACTTGGCTGCTTTGACTTCTAGTGATGACGTGACACTTCTTAATTGAGGCGATTTCTAATGGTCATGACTTTTCAAATTTTTTTGGCGGGACTCAATGTGTCCCAAGCAGGATAGCACTTATCCCAGTCATGGCAATTTATTTTCCCAGGAGGGATTCGTTATTGGAACTCAAGGGCTTTTTGTCCCGGCTGTGATGCTCTTCTCCTGAGCGAGATAAATATCCCTAGTGGGATTTTTCTGTCTTAAGTGGGACTTGTACGTTTTCAGCCTTTGAGTTATTTGTTTATTTAGCAAATGAATATCAATAGACTTGAAACTTAAAACACTATCAAAACAACACTAAAAAAAGAACATTAGTAACATTTAATTTGATTGTTAAGATCAAAATAGAGATCAATCACCCTAAGGTCAATGGTCTCCCATTTTTTTATTTTGAAAATCAAACTAAGCAAAAATAATAAATTGATAATGCAAAAATTAAGTTCAAGCATATAATAACATGCATACAAATTTTCATAGAATTTTAAATAAGTTTGCATATTGAACAATTAAGTCAAACATAGTTAATAAAAGTCAACAATTTTTAACCAAGATACCAATCCGAAATTAATTCCATTTTTGCTTATGGTTTCATCATTTTTCTCCCCATTTGTCAACATAAAAAAGAATATAAAGCATATCAATCACTAAAGAGACAAAGCAATAGGAGAGATGAATTGATAATAAAACAATTTTTATTAAATAAGAGAAATGTGGTATATATATGAAAGATGTGTGATCATAAACACCAAATGCCACAAACTAAAAACATAGAAGGCAAAGAAAAAAATATCTAAGCTTGATTATCTCCTCCCATCGCCTCATCATGCTCCCCTTCACTTGGTGCTTGCTCATCAAATGAGGTAGGGCACACTTGTATCCCTAGATGCCCTTGCATCCCTTGGGTGTCTAAATGAAGGTGCCTTATCATATCAAAAGTTCTCATTTGTAAGGTATAATAATCTTGCAAGCTTGGAGTAGAGGAAGGATGAGGTTGTCTTAGTGCTTCCTGAGTTGACTCTTCTTAGACACTTTGGGCTCTTTCTACCATAGATATCCTTGCCCTTTTCTTGGATATCTATTGAGCAGCAACTTGGGCTCTATGTTCTCCATGAGCATTGTAATTAGATTACATAGGATTAGGATAGAATGGAGATGCAAAGGAGCAAGAAGCAAAGGAGATGGTGCCACAAATAAGAAGATTTAGAAATAGGAATTTGATTTCTATTTTTGGATTGTAATTCATGCATATACCTAGGTAAGACCTAGTCAATCTCTTTTTAGCTCAGGAGATTGATTTTAGTATGTCCATAATCATGCCATATAGTTAATATAACTATCTTTATATATTCTTGTGATGAATGTATGATATATAAAAGCATGCAATAATAACATGATGAGACTAAATTAAAAAAAAAAAAATCTCTCGTTAAATAAACAATTATGTCTTACGCCTTCCATTAATGTGGGGAGAACCAGAGTTCGTCTAGAGTTAGAGTTGTTGAGTTGCCTCAAGCTCACTCTA
>CATIWF010072248.1:0-81700 GCA_949630135.1 Balakata baccata
ATTTATCAACTTGCTCTCGGTTTAACCCTTTGGTTAGCGGATCCACAATGTTATCCTTTGATTTTACATAATCAACAGCGATAACCCCTGTTGAGAGCAGTTGCCTAATGGTATTATGTCTACGACGAATATATCTAGACTTACCATTATACATGTTACTCTGTGCCCTTCCAATTGCAGATTGACTATCACAATGTATGCATATTGGTGGCACGGGACTTTCCCATTTCGAAATATCTTATAAGAAATGGCGTAGCCATTCAGCTTCTTCAACACATTTGTTTAATGCAATAAACTCAGATTTCATTGTGGATTTGGCTATAATAGTTTGTTTAGAAGATTTCCAAGCCACAGCTGCACTAGCTAGTGTAAATACATAACCACTAGTGGATT
This sequence comes from Balakata baccata, assembly GCA_949630135.1. Classification (NCBI taxonomy): domain Eukaryota; kingdom Viridiplantae; phylum Streptophyta; class Magnoliopsida; order Malpighiales; family Euphorbiaceae; genus Balakata; species Balakata baccata. The sequence goes on from CATIWF010072248.1 coordinate 394, forward strand.
TTGAATCTTTTATATCATAAATCCAATTAGCATCGCTGTAACCTGTTAGTACAACTGGATATTTAGTATAATGCAGTCCATAATTACGAGTATACCTTAAGTACCTAAGTACTCTTACAATTCCTGTCCAGCGATCTAGCCTTGAATTACTTGTATATCGACTTAATTTACTCACTGCATAAGCAATATCTGATCTTGTACAACTCATTAAGTACATAGGACTGCCAATCACACAGTCATATTTTACTTGAGACACACTTTCTCCTCTATTCTTTGGCTCAAGTCCAATGGGGTTTTGGCAATATTGATATCATCCTTATTGAATTTACCAAGTATTTTATCAACATAATGAGTTTGACTCAATGTCAGCCTATCTGATCTTCTAGTGATTTTAATTCCTAGAATCACATCTGCTAGTCTCATATTTTTCATATCAAATTTTGAATTTAACATATCTTTGATAGACTTGACCATCTTGTCATTACTACCAACGAGTATGTCATCAACATATAAATATAATATGATATAACCGTCACTTGTTTTTTTAACATAAACACATTTATCATACTCATTGATTTTAAAGCCACTAAATAGCATAACACTATCAAATTTCTCATGTCATTGCTTAGGCACTTGCTTCAAACCATATAGTGATTTAATCAATCTACGTACTTTTTTTTCTTGTCCTGGGACAATGAACCCTTCAGGTTGTATCATGTAAATCTCTTCATCTAAATATCCATTTAGAAAAGCAGTTTTTACATCAATTTTATGTATTTCAAGATTGTGCAACGCAGCAATTGCTATAATAATTCTTATAGAATTGATCCTGGTTACATGAGAATAAGTATCAAAATAATCTAAGTCTTCCTGTTGTCTGTAACCTTTAATCACAATCTTAGTTTTATACTTATCAATTAAACCATCTGCCTTTATTTTCCTTTTGAAAATCCACTTGGATCCTAATGGTTTACATTCTGGAGTTAAATCTACTAATTTCCGAGTATGATTCTGCAAAATGGAATCAACCTCACTCTTAATAGCCTCTTTCTATAAAAGACTTTCTAAAGAGTTTATAACCTTATTATAAGTTTGAGATTCTGTCTCTAGTAAGTAGGTTAGAAAATATGGTCTAAAAGACTTTTATGTTCTTGCTCTATCTTAATAGGCTCATCCTCTAAACCAAGCTTTTCATTATGAACTTGATCTTGACTATTTTCAATAATAGCATCAAGAGGTCGCTTGGATGAATTCGCCTCTTCCAAACTTTTACAAGGAAATATATACTCAAAAAATGACGCATTCCTCAATTCTATAATCGTGTTCTTATGAATATCTGGAATTTCCGATTTATGCACAAGAAATCGATAAGCACTACTAGTATGTGCATAACCAATAAAAATGCAATCAACTAATTTTGACCCTACTTTCACTTTCTTTGGTATAGGCACTACCATTTTAGCAAGAAATCCACACTCGCAAGTATTTATAGGATAATTTTCTCTCTTTCCATAATTCATTAGGAGTTTTATCTTGCTTACTACGGGGCACCTTATTTAAAAGATAATTAGCCGACAATATGACTTTCTCCCACATGTTCTGTGGTAATCCAGAACTTATCAACATTGCATTCATCATTTCTTTTAAGGTACAATTTTTCCTTTCAGTCAGCATTAGATTGTGGTGAATATGGTGTCGTGGTCTCATGAATAATTCCATGTTGTGCACCAAATGGTGTCATATATTCACCACCATGGTCACTTCTCAAAATCTTGATTTTAATATTGATTTGATTTTCAACCTCAATTTTATAGAGTTTAAATTTCTCTATAGCCTCATCTTTGCTTTTAAGCAAATACACAACAATATTTTGTGCAATCATCCACAAATGTAATAAAATATTTGTTTCCACCTCTTGTTTGAACAAATTTTAAATCACATACATCACTATGGATTAAATCAAGTAGTCCACTTTTTCTTTCAATATTTTGAAAAGATGATCTAGTTAGTTTTGCCTCAATACAAATTTCACATTTATGTTTTATATCAATGTGGAAATTAGGTATGTGGTCCAAGTTAATTAACCTTCTCAAAGTATTATAATTAACATGTCCTAGTCTACTATGCCATAAACTGGAAGACTCAAGCAAATAAGCAGAAGCGGTAATTTCATTATTAAATTTAATAACAATTACATTGAGCTTAAAAAGTCAATCAATAGCATACCCTTGGTCACATACATTCCACCCTTGGACAAAACAATTTTGTCTGATTCAAAAACCATTTTGAACCCATGCTTGTTCAACAATGAACCTGACACCAAATTTTTGCGAATATCTAGCACATACAAAACATTGTTTAGAGTCAATTTCTTACCAGAAGTCATCTTTAGCACTGCTCTTCCTTCACCAAGAACTTCAGAAGTGGCATAATTGCCCATAAATAATTTTTCCCCACTCTTCAGCTTGAAGGTAGAGAACATATCATGATCTTAGCATATATGCCTTGTGGCACCGATGTCAATTCACTATTCTTTTGGGTTAGACCCAACCATGTTCACTTCTGATATCACAGCAGCAAGATTAATATCAGAAACCTCTTGAGTAATATTTTGTAAGAGATTTGTTTCATTACTCCTTTTCTTCTTTGGAAGTTTGCAATCAGAAGCTTTGTGATCCATCCTGTCACAATTAAAGCTTTTGCCTAAGAATTTTTTTTTAGAAATTCCACCTTTGGAACCCGTTTTAGGCTCCTTGAATTTCTTTTTTTTTTTGTATTTTGTCTATGTTCAACAATATTTACCTTAGCCTCAGAAGAATTCAACCCTCTCCTTTCTGAGTCTCTATTATCTTCTTCAATTCGAAGTCTAACAATTAGCTCCTCAATATTCATTTCCTTTCGCTTGTGCTTAAGGTAATTTTTGAAATCCTTCCAGCCAGGGGGTAATTTTTCAATCATAGTAGCTACTTGGAAGGTTTAACTCAAGTTCATTCCTTCAGTATGAATATCATAAAGAATAACTTGAAGCTCTTGAACTTGACTTACCACAGTCTTGGAATCCACTATTTTATAGTTTAGGAAACGTCCCACTATAAATTTCTTGGCTTCGGCATCCTTAGATTTATAATTCCAATCAAATGATTTTCACAACTGTTTTGCAGTCTTGATTCCACTATACATATTGTGTAATGAATCATACAGCTCATTTATAACATAATTCATACACAAGAAGTCGGAATGATACCAACTATCATAGGCCACAGTAGCGGCTTCACCCTTTTGCAATAACCACAGTAAGTTTTACTGCAACTATTAACATTACAGTAGTAATATAGAAACATAAAGATTCCTTTGCAACCCTAACCCAAGACTCAACTTCTATCCAAAATTCAATTCCAAGATAGTATTTTTGTCCAAAATTCAATAAACCAAAAAAAAACCATAAAAGAAGAAAAGCGAGGGAATTTGAAAACCTGAAACCGACGATAGGAGCAGAGGCAGCGATTTCCTTGGCCTTGTTAAGAGCCATTTGAATTTCTTCTTTGGTCTTGTTAGAAGAACTCAAGAACAAGAAGGAACCCATTTCAATGTGTGTGTTGTATTATTGTTTGAAAAACAGAGGGATGGACAGCAACCAAAAAAAAAAACAGAGGGACAGAGGTAGCCGCTTTGTGAGGAACAGATATCTTCGGGTTCAACAGTCGGCGCTGCAGGCAGAGAAAACAGGTGGATCATCGCTAGCCCCGCACACGGCAGAAAAGGAGAGGGAAAAGCGATCAGTTTCTATGCATATGTTATCACAAGAGAATATCATATTTCGTTTATGTTTTATCTTTTTTTGATATGGGGAAAGGATGTTTTTCCACTTACAGCATGATTGACTAGAGACATGAAAGAAAAAATAAGAGAAACTTGAAAAGTTAATGCCAAGTACTATGAATAGGCTTTATATTCAATATAAAAGCCATAATCATCCTTCTAAAAGTTCATCTAATAATTCTCAAGAAAGCAGTGTCATATAATATAAGAATGTTTCATTTTGATGCAAAAATGGCTTCTAAATCTTTGTACAATCGATTTGGTTTTGACTTGAAATCTGAAGAGGTATTATTGGATGAACCATCACTGCTTTTAGATGCCCAAAATCCACTCATAGTGCGGCTGGTCGAAGGGTCATTTGGAGCTCTTTCTTTTTCATTAGTAAAGCTAGCCTTTGCCAGTTCTCTTAGCTGTTTTGTCCATGGTTTATCAGAAGTACTAGAACTCCTGCTTCCTGAGTTCTTATTTATGTCTGCAGAAGAACCTGTCTCCCCTCCAGCTTCTCTATCCTGCTGTCGGTTCTCGGCTAGTCTGCATTCCAGGTTTCTGCCCATTTTCTGTGGAGTGAACAACAAAAGAAATCCAATTGATGCATTTTTCATTCCTGTTGAGAATGACTTCTCAGCAGGATCCAGCAGCTTTGTCTGCGCATACAAAGCATACCATTCATTGATAATTTCCGCCAAGAATCCGATCAGGAACAGCATGATCATGAATATTCCAACTTTAGTTTCTTCCCTGGTTGCTACTTCTTTCTCCGTGAGTACAAAACACGTAGCAAACAGGCATAGCTGACAGGAAATGGTGATAATCTCAACCAGTTGGACCTTTTTCTTAATAAAAGGCTTCTTAAGACCAAGGAAAAAGAGCTGAAAAGAGGTAATGCACAACAAAGTGACAGTTGGAGTTTTTGAGGACCAGTTATCAAAGTAGGCGCCGGCCAGTATACCCAATGAAACTCGCCTGATGGTTTCAAGCAATGTGTAGTATATTCTGAGAATTCCAAACAGTCTCTGAATGAATGGTGCTTCTGCATCTTCTGTTTCATCATCAGATGCAATAATTTGAACCCTTTGCTTACTCGGATCACCTCTAGAAATCTGCGAGAGCATGTATTTAGGAGGCCCTCTGAGATCTTCAAACAAAGCACCGAACTTTATTAGATAAATGGAGTTTGTTTGGTTTTTCCATGTCCATTGTCCTCTTTTACCAGGACCTAAAGATACTCGAATGATGTCTTGATACCAGTGGAATCTCTGGCCTTCTTGATGGACTTCCTTGTACTGAAGTAGCTTCCCAAGTGTAATTCCAAAAGATAGGAACAAGAACAAGACCATAACTAAAAGCCCCACAATGGCCAGCAACAGAATACCGACAACAACTCCTGATCGTGTTCCTCCTTGAACCACAAAAATATATCAGCTAAACTGCAAAAAACATTTAATCTGAAGACCTCCAAAAGTTTAATGTAATCAGGGAGCTAGTGTAAAAAAGTGTGCAAAGGCATAGCGTATCAGAGAAACGATTGCAAGAAGTAACTTAGGTTTTTATGTTTTTTTCCTACAAAAAGTTAAAACTACTTTCTGAATCATAAGAAAAAAAAAGAAATGATATACTTCCAGTATAATATTTCTTACTATAGTATATATTCTTCCTTTGCATACGGAATGAGTTATTTAAGAGGTAGAAGTGAAGAAGCAAGAGACCTCTAATTAGAACAGCAGACGCCTCACAAACACAAGGCACTGCAACAATTATGAGAAATATCTCAAATCTTGGGAAAGCTAATGCTCCGTAATCCCTCTGCTTCTGAGAGCTTTTCTTCCTAAATTTCAGAAGAAAAAGGAGTAGAGCATGCAGCAGTATTAAACTAACACCGACTATGGCCAACCAGAACATGCTCCTACCAAAAGTTCTCCACCTACAAGAGTTCAAAGAATTAGATGTCAGCCTAATTTGTACGCAAGCAAAGAACTAATTATGATCAATAAACGACAACAAAAAGTGTTAACTGTTAAGCATCCATATTCAACTATTTTGATCATAACACTTAGAATGCAATAATAATATATTGTAGCAATAGTTTCCAGCAGAACCAACTGCAATGATTGAATCAAGATTTTGCTTTATTATCCATCACAGGTTATCTGTTCCTAAGTTTTCTTCAGTTAATTGAACTTCTAGAAATTTTGTAGCAAATTAAAAGCACAGGAACAGAAAGGAATCCAAAAATTCACCCGTTTGAGTACTGTGGATCAAAAATATATTCTGCTTCTGGCTTCATAGTTTGGCTCTGCAGAAAAGCAAAAAAAAAGAATTATATAACATGTTACAGTTGTTTGAAGTTGAAAACAAGTATAGGAAGAAAGCAAATTGACCTCAAAAAATGCTGTATACTCCATTGGAGTGAGAGGTAATCCATATACTGAAGCAGCAACATTCAAACTCTCTTCTTCCAATGGCGCACACTGGGAAATTTCTGAATCATGGATTATGGAAATATAGGAATATGGAGCAGAAGAGTAATTTGAGCCCAACATGATCGGGCGAATGCCCCCATTTTCCCATGGGAGACTGAAGTAGGGAATACTCCATTGTAAACCTCTTGCAAATTCATAATATTCAATTGGCAACGCAACTGCCAACCATCTAGAAAATGCAAAAACCTGAATGTAGCATGCAATTCTCTGCATAAGAGGAACAAGTGATACACTTAGTTTAATGATGGTTATGGATAGGTCATTAGCTTTCATCACTATGCTATAACATTCTCAACAAATTCCAACCATAAGAACTGTAAAATAACAAATATCCTGGCAGTACTGAAAAGATAATTTTTAAATGAGTTGAAGTGTCATACAAATAGAATCCTTGCAGGATCATAATTCAGCAAGGAGGCTGGTCTTGAAAATGCTCCAACAGATTTAAGGCTTGCAGTTGATGCAGTAAGCAGTCCAGCAGCAATAGATGTTGCCAGGAAAATAGCAGTTGCAAAAGTGGAAATTACAGAAGATATTATAGGTACACAATCTGAATATGTATTTTAAAATGTTTATCAGAAAATCACCAGAAAGAGCAATGAGAAAACCTCCAAAACTATAGTCATACAACACTTGAAGCTTATTACAAGCAAAAAGTGAAAAGCATGATCCTTACAGTGTCTCACTTGTAGAATGTTTGATGCCAGATTTTTATTTCCAGCAACATCTCCAGTTATGTTTTGAGGAACATTGACAGATACAATATCATCATCAGCATGTATATGTGCTATGTATTTGCTCCTGGTTACTTCATGAAAGCTGGATTCCACTAAAAGCAATAAATCAAAAATATGATAGAGTCAACTCTGAAGTGAGATAAGATATTCTTTTACTCAAATTGCCTAAATTAGAGTAAAGAATTAGAATTTTTTTTCCACATCTCTGAGTGTTCGTGCATGTATGTCTGTGAGATATGCGCATCAGCTCTGTATAAAGGTAAGCATAAATATATGTTAGCAATATCAGTTGACTTGCCTCTCCAAATGGCCCCCTGAGATTAATAGAAATGAAGAATTGAAGCCAAATACAGGCTTCATGAACTTTATTGATACTGGGATGATGTGCTCCTTTGTCCTTGAACTAGAAGTAGTACTCAGTCTAACAGCAGGTCTTCGAGAATCTAAAAGAGCCATCACTATCCATGTCAAGAGGGTGTAATCATATCTCTAAAATATTCTGTGAAAATGCGTTCATTAATTTCAAAAGGCACAAGAACTTCTTTAAAAATCTCAGAATTCTCACATTTTAAGAGAAACATAAAAGAATATGAAATCTAAAAGCAGAGAAATCAATCTTTTTATGTTCTCTTTTTAGCCTCCTCTAAATGAGGTAGGTCATACCGTAAAGGAAAGTAACAGGTGCAGTTGGAGAAATGGAAGTCCCTGGTCTGCTTATTATAGAGTTTGATTGAAGGCCTATTGTGATGACAGCAATGCTTGATAAATTCACCACCTGAAAGGAGACAGCATGAGTGAAGCAATTACTAAAAAGTAGAAGGAACAATTAGTTCAGAGTCGAATGAGCACCAAGAAAATGACCTGAAAACCAAATCTGCGGCTCCCAAGGCTTTCTCCTCTTATAGGAAGAAGTGCACCCTCACTTACATTGAGAGAATTTAAAATTTCTATAGATGAATTTAGAATAGGCTCTGAAAAGTACAAATACACCTTCAACTTATCATAATCATTTGTAGCCTGCACTGTCCTTGTTTGATTGTCAAGCTTAAGTAGCTTTTCAGGAACGTGAATCCTCATGTCTACAAATACACTTCTTCTATCTGTAGAATAAACAGCCTATAAGCAGAGTGAATGCAGAATATCCTGGACAAAGGGGGGATGGGGGAAAAATGTTTAGTGATGCTCAATTGGAAGTAACTTCAATCGTAGTGCAAACAAAGTAGAAGCTTCTTCAATCATTATAATCCTAAAGTAAATTCAACAAAGCTCACCAAAATGTACAAAAAGACTAGAATTTTCTGCTCTTGTAAATCTGTTTCCAGCAGTATCTGTACAAAAATCCTTATCCATTACCAGTATCACTCGTCCATAAAGAACAGTAGGAGATAATCCTATCATAAGAGAATATTTAAGGTTTGGTTGCAAAACAGTAAGTGATGATGGTATCACTTGGCCAGCACCATAGACCAGCAGCTGTAAAGAGATTATGCAATAAATCAGAAAATAATAAATTCAGTCAATAACATACAAATTAACAAAGAAAATATGCTTAGATATTGATTCATTTTAATGGTTACTATTGTTATATGAAACAAAAATTCCAAGAAATTATGTCAGGAAAAATCACAGAAAAAAAGGAAAAAAGCCAAGTACGGCCATATCAACAAATCTGCATATTGAATAGTGGTTTTTTTCCTGTTTGTAGCATACATCTATGAGAAATTCAGAGCTCCTTGGTTTTTAAATAATGTTGGCAGATCTTTTAGATTCTATTTTTGTCAAAACCAACTTGAACTGATTATTGGACAATGAACTAAAGCCATACTTCAAATGCAGGAAAATTAAGAAGAAATTTCCCTATCATAAAACCACTCATGAATGCCATGTCCAAACACATAAAGAACACATTAAAATCATATAAAAGACTGAAACATATGTTCTCTGGCACCTACTCACGTTGCAAGCGTTCATGGACGAACATCTAAAACCCTCTCCACCAGAGCAGGGTTCACTGAAAGAAACATTAACAGAGAAATTCAGAGCATTTGTGAAAGATGTTGATGCGATCATATATGCTGTTGGGGGAATAGTATCTGAAAAAAAAAATGTGTAACTGACATTAGCTTCTTTTAGAGTCAGTATAATTTCCAATAGATCCAAACTCAATTCTTTCTTATTTGTGAAGGAACTATGCATTCATAAGCTGAATATAAATACAAAACTAAGTTTCCTTATGCAAATATTTGAAACCATTTTAAACGAAATGGAGTTTAATCGTGCTTCAGCAATATACAGGCAGATCAATTCATAGAATTTCAATGAAAAATAATATTTTAGCAATATTTGTTCAAAACAGCCAAGGGAAAGTTTCTTAACCAACAGTCCAGTTATATGCAGCACAGCCAACTCCCTGAGACCCATTGGTGCAGACCTCGAATGTATGATTTCCATCCTGCAAGCCCTCATATAAAACCTTCCTAGCTGTACAATTAGACGCAGTGCCATCATCTAGCTGCAAGCATCATATCATACAAAATGAGTTAACCCATCTATTAACCTTTCGATGATGTTACTAAGCTCAACCAAGAAAAAGGAAATTAAAGAAAACTGAAATTTTCCAACTTCTTCAGATAGCTTATAAGTCTTTGTTTTAAATTGTCAGAAGTGCATCTCCAAGAATTGTGAAATTCCTAAAGCAACTTTTCTTGGCAAGAATTGAAGGCCTACGGCCAACTAAAATCAAACACCGGCAAACTTCAAGCAAAACATAGCACAGGTAGTTAGAATTCAGCCGAGCGAAAATGAGAGATAATGAAGGAATGCCCAAATTTTAACAACTATATCGAAAGCATAAACCAATAAAAAGATAATTAAGCTAACCTTGCAACTAATGCTGCAGTTTGCGCAAGAATTCTCAATTCCATCCACCAAAATTTGAAAGACAAATGTAGCAGTGTTCAAATGTGAGAATTCATAGGGAGCCTTCAATAACTTTACAGACAGCTCTGTATCATCATCATCATCATCATCACAGAGAGCTCTAATGCACAAAAGTGCAAAAATCCAAAAAAGTAAAACCAGCCTTGAATCTCGTAGCAGACCCATTTCTGTACGGACTTTAAACCCTGTAGAGTCTAAAAATAAAAATTAAAAGCAAAAAATGGACATTTGACATTGCATGCCGTAATGGGTATGCAAGATTCAAGAATGTAGTAAAGAAGGGGAGAGAGAGAGAGAGAGAGTGGCTTGGAGTATGGGTTTAGTGGCTGATGCAGGATGAGTTTAAGGATAGTGAACATGAGACTGACAGTACAGAAGTAGTGTATTCTTTGAAGATAAGAGAGAGAGAGAGATTCTCCAAAGAAGTGTAGATGTATATGAAAGAAGACAATAGTAAACAAGGGGGCCATAAAAGTTTTGTCAGGGACTGAAAAGTCTGCAACATATGCATCTGCTGAAAATATGGCTCCTCCATGTCATTTTCCTGTGCCGACGCTACCCACATAAGGACTCAATTGAATTAAAAATTAAGATTAGCCTAAGAGTATATCAAAGTTTTCATCTTTTTTTGCAGCAAAAAAGAAAGTTTTTATCTTTTTTATTAATTGGAATTGAACGAATGATTAACGTTTGAAAAACCTTTTTCCTCTTTAGTGGGTAAAGACGAAGTATTAACGTTTTGCCTAAAAACAGTCGGCAACTGAAATTCCATCATTTTGCTTCGATTCACCCAGATGATCGATTAGTGCAAAAATTTGTCTCATTTTCACTTCATAATTTCACATTCCCTTGAAAAAGGGCTCCTTAAGCATAAAGAGTGACGCATGTGAATTAAAGTGAAAAGGGTGTAATGTAGAATGGACAATTGTGATTAGACTCATTGACATAAAAATTGTTAGATAAATTAAGTATACAACCTATTGTGTGTAAATTAATCTAATTATATATTAATATATATTTGCATATTGTGATTATTGTGGTCCAATAACTCCATAATGTTTTTCAAAAATTATAATAATAAACATAATATTATTATATGTGGACCCATTAAAAAAATAAATTGAAAATAAAATATAATAAATAAACTTTTTTTTCTTTTTTTTTAAAAATCTAATGATAAAAAATAGTTTAAAAATGTAATTTTTAGTTAAAAAAGAGCTATTGTTTAAAAAATTCTTAACCAAAAAAAATGAAAAATATTCACATATATAACAAATAACACTATTATAAAGTTTATTTATTTTATTTGGTAATTGATATGCATATTTAAAAGCTTAATAATTGTTTCAATAAGATAAATATAAATTTTTTTTTTGTGTTGCATGATTATGTCCAAATAATTCATTTGGTGCATTTGAAGATGATTGAGTTTTATCTATGCGACTTTTTTTTAGAGTTAAACTTATTGTGTTCAAAATCAACTCAAAAATTATATTATAGATAGAATATGAAACCTTTTAAAGATGATAGTAAAGAATAAGAAACATAGCATTATATATATATATATATTTGTTGTCGAAATTAACATTAATTTACTTGTAGCTATAATTAATGAACGAATGTTTTCTGTAATAAAATTGATAGAAAGTAAATTTGTGAAACTTGAATGATTGTTTAGTGACATATATTGAAAAAAATGTATTTGATGGTATTAGAAATGATGCAATTATGTATTATTCTCAAAATATAAAAACTTATCGAATATTATTATAATTTTTTTGTTGTTTTATTATTACATGTATTAAATTATATTATATATATAGATCCTACGGTATAAAATTTTTGGATTCATCACTGTATATATTTAATTGATTTATTTGCATTATATCATTGTATGAATAGATTAATTTATAAATAACGTAATAAATTGAGTTTATATAAGAATTTCTCACGTCCGTTAGCCTCTTTAATTCTTAAAAGATTGTGGAGTATCCAAAAAAGAAATCACGTGCATGTACAGCTTCCAGAGACAGAGACCACGTTGATGTTCCAAAGTTGTAAATGCTCAATGATGCATTTTGACTACTTGTGTGCAATATGTTAGTAATATATAGGAGATTCCATCCAACAACTCCACTTATCTTTCTGATTATTAGATGTAGCTCAAATAGTCGATATTGTTCTTAATCCCTTTATAATTCATTGCATTTCCTCCTTAATTAATTATCTGCGCTTCATGCTAGAAAGAATCGGAGTCCATTTTCTTTGTTTTCAGAACTTCTATATCAAATCAATGGTTGCAAATATTCACATTCTTCCTTTGAAAAAAAAAAACAAACTAATCAATTAAATTCATCCTAGACAAATTACACATATACAAAATACGGGAAAGATTATGAGCCGAGAGTAAGAAATTAAATCTGAAGATCTATTAGTTTGACATGTTATCTTCAAATCATATATTTAAAAAGAAAGCAAATGAAAAGTGAATGAAGATTTATAAGCTTATTATGTGACCGTTTGCTGGTTGTTACAAGATGACAAACCTCCATGAGTACGCTGAGTCTCATATAAAGAGATGAATTATATATTTTTTGGCAAAACATGTAAGAGATTCAGAAAATATGTTAGCTTCTCAATCCCACAAGGAATCAGAAAGATAAATCCCCATGCTTAAAACCCTTTCCTAGTGCTTGGCTCATTTTGTATTATCATTAATGTTGTAGAATTTTTAAGCATTGAATTTGTTAATCAAATTATTTACAAGTTAGAACAGGGAAAGAAGGAGAATAGCTCAATAATCCAATGAAAGCTCCAGAAGGAGTACCCCACATCAGCAGAAAAAAGGAAAAGGTGAAGACAAACATACGACTGATCTTAATTCAATCAAATCCTAGTGCCAAATGCAGCGATAGCTGTAAGATAGAATGTGTCCTCAAAGCTCAACCTCAAAAACATTATCTTCTTGGCCATCCTCTGCATACCAAGTCAGAAAATATGGGCCTGATTTCACATTTTAACTCTTCTCACACAGAGCCAGGAATTACAATATGAAAAAATAATATATATATTTATTAAAATAAAACTGATAAAATAAAGGAGAGTTTGGAAGAATACTCGAGAAATGTACTAAAGTAGCAGAGGAAAGAATGAGCTGGCCTAAGTCAGTGCAATAAATCCATGTCTTTGAGTATTGTTGTTACACTAAAGTGCTGCTGGATACAATTTGTGAGCTGGCCTAAGACCGTTTCAGGTTGATCAAATTCTGAAAATTTCAAATCAAATTTGGGTCATTTCTTGGACGGATTTAAAATTGAATAAAAATTTACCAAGTACGTACAAGAAGTAATACAAATAAGGGATGCAACACAAGTGTAAGAATTTTATTAGGCACAAAAATTAACTGATGAAGGATCTAAGCAATGCCCAGAGTTAATAATGCAATGGTGGAACTCCATGCCCAGAATCAATTAGGCTAGTTTTTTATGTTTCCTTAAATTTTGCATCTTATAAGAATTTGCCTTAATTTCCGAAATTGTTGTGAGCTGAGTAAGTTAATTCTTCGGCTGCTACTTTATGCTGACAAAGCCCTGAATTTGAGCTCAAGCTTTAAAAAAGTTAGCTATAAATTGAAGTTCCTAGGATGGATCTATCTATGCATATTAAAGAGGAGAAACTGTGCAACATAGTTCGAGCAAAATCATTGGTTCAACAGATGAAAGTGGAGCTCTTAATCAAATCTATCAAAACAAAGCTATGTATACAGCCACTAAAAATGACATGTTGCAAAGATTCCTTCTGTTCCCTAAACAATCAAAGGCAGCATTCATCACAATACTAATAGCATGTAACCCATATTGTATGATGGAAAATGTTAATCACTCAGTAGCCAATGATAAAACAATCTTTTCTCACTTCTAGTCACAAGTCAATGACAGTAAATGAATTAATAAAAAACAATTTGAGACCACAATTAGCATTAGTGCTGCTATACCAGAAAAGAACTTGAATGAGGATAATTAAAGAAAAAAATCCAACAGTAACACCAAGCAACTAGGAATTAATAACAATTTCAGCCGGTGAATAAGAACATAAAAAAAAAAAGTCATGTCCCTATGATATCTATAATTAGCACGAAGAAAAGCTCTCATTAAAAGTAAACATAGTAGCATATCAAGATCCTTCTTTTTAGGATAGCCGTATTAAGTTCGCTTCAGATAAGAGTTTATATTTAATTCCTTAAAATAGTCAGAATTATACATTCTTGTTGTGAATTATTACTAATACGAAAAAACTAAAGTTAGAAATGATAGATGATGCATACCTAAAAAAGCATGACAATACATCCCAAAAGCAGCAACAGTGCATAGTTTCAAATTTTAATAAGGAGACATGCTTAGTTGGCTGAATCACAGAGCGATATAATTGAGGTATCCATACCCGCAGAGAAGTCGATCACAAAAGGAGCAAGTAGCAACTGCAGTGCTTCTTTGCTTGTCCTCCTCAAACAACTTCTTCCTTTGCCTATCTGCTCCATAAGCAAATGAACCTTTCTCTTCATCGTTTTTAACAACTACAGACCCATTGTGCATGCAAGCTGCCAAGACAAGACCTGGAACGTAAGGATGATACCTGAGTCTCCAAACTCCTCCCCCTAAATGAATTGAAGTTTCATTTATTGGTTTTGATTGTTCTTACATCCCAAACCCTTAAATACTCATCATAACTACCAGTGAGTAAAATATTAGGATCACTAGGACACTTTGCAATGCAACAAACACCCATCTTATGAATCTTTGAAATACCATATTCGCAGGACTATCCCGCAAGTCCCAGCAACTGAATTTGCAGTCATCTGAACCAGTATATAGCAGTTGCGGTTTATCGAACAGATTATAGACAAAATCAAAATCATGAAGCCGCTTTGTGCTGTTAAGTTTGTCCAGCAAATGGTTGGGGCATTTTATCGCACAGATTATAGACAGTATTATACTTCATATTACTTGAGTAACAAAGAAGCGCTCCGAAAAAGAGCGAGCAGTGAAATAAATGCTTTTACCGTTTTGTTAGTTGACTAGGTTGGGAAGTCAAAATAATATGGATTCCACCAAAAATTTCCATCATTTAGTTTGAATTAAAATATTTTAAAATCTATGGATTTCATAAAATACATGAATTTTAAAATTTTATTATTTGATTTGACAATAAAATTTATAGATTAATAATATAATTTTTTTATATTCATATTTAGTTTAATGACTATATTTCATGAATTTCCAATTTTAATCTTTATTAAATATTAAGAATCTATTATTATTAAGCATATACAATCAATTCGACTATATATTTAAAAAATAAAATTAATTATTTTAAGAGTTAGAAAATAATAAGAAATATAAAAAATAAAGTTAATAGTACTCTCTCATAATAAAATATTTTTTATTAATAATTTAATGCATATTAACACTATATTATTATAAAGCAATTAATTAGGAAAATGTGTTTTTGCTTTTTTTTTTATAATTAAGAATAGTATTGGAATATTATAAATTTATTATGAACAATTTTGGAATAAAAAAAAATATAGCAAGAATCAAGTGAATTTTGAATTTTTTTCACTTAGAAAGTGGAAAATGAATCCATAAAAAATGAAAGATTTTGATAGACGAGAAATTTTATAAAATCTGTAGATTTTGATATTTTTTAAGTAGTCAAACGATAAATTTAACATAAATCCATAAATTGTTCAAAATCATTTATTTAAAATTCTTAGGCGATAATAGATTTTGAACAATTTATAGATTTAGGCTAAACCTATCGTTCTGTTTAAAAAATGTTCAAATACATAGATTTTATAAAATCACTCATTCATCAAAATATTTCATTTTTTATGAATTTCATTTCTCACTTATGGGAAAGTCTAAAATCCATCAATTTTTTTATCGATGAGGGATTCTTGCCATATTTTTTATTCTAAGATTGTCCATAATAAATATATGGTGAAATTGATTGTATATGCATATAATAATAAATTCTCAATATTTAATAAAGGTTAAAATTGAAAATTAATAGATTGTGATAATTAAACAAAACATGAGTGTAAGAGAAATTATATCATATATTCATGAATTTTATATTCAAATCAAACAATGTAATTTTTAAAATTTATTGATTTCAGAGTCTATGAATTTTGAATCTATAGATTGTATGAAATTCATGAATTTTAAAATCTCTCAATTAAAACGGTGTATCAATCCAAACATAGCTTTGACAAAATGCTTGATTATATTTGATTTGAGTGAAGTGAGAGAAAATGAGGAGAAAGGTGAACATTTTTTGTGGGACCATTTTGTAAACGTGATATTTACATGTAGACCGATTTTGTAGATATGACATTTACCTATTTTGTTAGCAGATATTTTTATATTACAAAATTAAAGTTTAAGAAATTTTCTATTATAAATAATAATTTAGGTACTGAATTATTATAATTTAGATAAGTGAAGTACTTTTGGTATAATTCACCCAAATAATTTATATTCATTAGTTGATGTTTATATATATATATATATATAATTGAATTAGTTTATACTTAAAAATTTCTTATACTTTAAAATTATGACTATTATTATTATTATTATTATTATTAGGAGATTTATGGCTGTGCTGATTGTTTGTTCAATAGAGACTTTATTATGCTTTTGAGATACTATGTCTTTCGTTCATGAACATTCTGTTTTCCTAAAATTTATATTGCATGACGTTTAGGCTTCTTTCTATTTAAAAATATTGTGACTATTATTGCTTTTTCCTTTTTATTTTTATTGGAGAGGAGCTTATTCGGATTCAATGGCTGTATTATTATTATTATTATTATTATTATTATTATTATTATTATTATTATTATTATTATTATTATTATTATTATTATATAGTGTGGACCTTGTGGAAAACACGAGTGAGTAGCTCATCATTAGTTATTGGAAAAAAAAGCTAATTTGATCATTCATATTTCTTAAGGTTGCCACTTGCCAAGAGAATCACATTTATACGCACCTATATAAGTTATCAAAATAGATTATAAGCTTAAGTCATTCCTAAAGCTTTCAAAAATATTTGTTTTCGCCGTTTAATTCTGAGTAACGATTTTTTGTTCACTTAGTTATCTAAATTTTATTTTTGATCTATTTTGTTATATGTCTAATTCGTAAAATTGAATATTTGGTCTTTTATTATTGACATGATACCATTGACTAAGTCAAATATTATTCTTTATTATGTCAGCATTAAGAAACTTCATGCAAGTTTTACTAATTGATAAGGGGTAAGATAGACCAAAAAATGAATTAAGTAGCTAAATGGACCAAAAATTACTGGTGAGGTTAAACAATGAAAACAAATATTTTTAGAAGACTAAATATAACTTAAGTCTAGTTTATATATTGCAAACATACTTAGTCTAGTGATAGATGTATAAATGGATTTGATTTAGAATTCAAGCTCAATTTCTCCCTCTAACAATGAAATTAAAGGGGGCAGACAGGAATTTTGGCCTCCCAATGTTAAAAGAAAAATTTAATGTAATATATGTATTTTGAAGTTTTCAGCATAAATAATTTGATAAATTTAGAAAAAATTACTATTTGTGTCTTATAATTTAACACAATATATTAGTACCCTCTGAATTTTAAAAAATATACGATTTGCTTCATATAGTTTGACATAATATACTTGTACATCATTGGTGTTTAAAAATTATACTATTTACCTCATGAAGTTTTAACATATTATACTAGTACTTCCCTACAAGTTTAATTTAATAGACTGAATATTCTTTTTTACTAATATATTTTATTTTTTTTAAACCTCGGGAATTACTAAATTACAAGGAATAAATAGCAATTTACTCTAATATATATATATATAACCCTCTTTTTATAATATTTTTGGATTTGCATACCAATTGGTAATATATTAACTTATTGAATATATGAACTACTTTGTTGTTTTTTTAGTTACAATTAGGGAGATAGCATGGACAAAGCTATAATTATTTTTAGGAGGGTAAAAATACTACATAAAATAATATATAAAATCAATTATCATATATTTTTTTTCATTCAAAACTATAGAAAAAAGAGTTACTTAGTCTCCGTTTGTTTCTATAAAATAATCTGTTTTTGGAAAATATTTTATTAAAAAATAATTTATTTTCTGTTGTTTGATTATACACATAAAATTTTTAAAAAATTATTTTATAGTATTTGGTGTATTTTGAAAAATATTATTTTCTTTTGCATATAAAAAGCTATTAAAATATTTAAAACTTTTCAAAATTTGATATTTTTAATTTATAATTGTATATAAAAGAAAATTATATAAAATAATAATTTTAAAAAAAATTTGGTGACCAACGTCGGTAAACGGCAACCTTCGGCCACCAGATGTGATTTTAATAGTTATTATATTGATTAGTATATATTTAGTTAGTTTTAATATAAAAATTTTTATTTATATAAGTATGTCAAGATCCGGAAAATTACTTCACATTTTCAAAAAAGGAAAATGACTTAATTTTCTTTTTTATTAGAAAAATATTTTTCGTTAACCAATTTTTCTAGATGCACCAAATATAGAAAAATGCAGAATATATTTTATGCAAAACAAATGGAGCCTTATAATAAAAATTAATTAATACAAAAGTAAATAAGTTTAATTTAATATAAAAATATAAAATATTTATCATCTGCCTTTTCATATCATAAAATTAATCTATAATTAAATTCGTACTAATTTTTTTTTTTTTACAATCTTCTTTTCTACATATGCATTATCACTTTTTGTATTATAAGAAGTTATAAAATATCTATCGTCTTCTATCACAAAACTTTATAACGTCGCATTTTCATATTATAAAATTCATTTATAATTGAATTCGTACTAAAATTTTTTGGCAATCTCCAATGTGTTAATATCACTTTCTAAATTATAAGAAGATGTTCTTTAAAAATAGAATTCAATTCTATAAGATTTTCCCATTATATCAAAAGCCCATTTAAAAAGAAAAATAGTAATCAATAATTTATCAAAAAAGTTTAATTATTATATAAAATTTTTATAATCTATTACAATATTCTATAATTAAAATTTTTACTTTTAAATCAATATATACACACATATATATATATATATATATTTGAATGAATTAACAAATTTTACAATTGTGAATATAAAAAATATCTTAAATTATGGTTAGTTTGTGGACGGCGAAAACGCGATTGAAACTAAAGGGAAAAATTTATAGTAGTTGGACAGCGACAAAGATAAAAGGGCAAAAATGTAATAATTTAGTATTAGATTTGCTATTTACTTAATTACTTATGTTTAGATGTGTACATGTTTTGTACCGATGTTTTTTATAATATAAAATTATTATCATTTTTTTATATTTTACATCTTATTTTCTTATGGACTTCAAGTATGGCCTTATAACTTATAGTTTGCCTAACTCATATGTTATGTAACTTGTGTTAAGGCAAGTTTACAATGAAATTACTATTTACTCCATCTAATTTATCAAAATATATTAGTATTTTTATAAAATTTTAAAAATATATATTTTACTTTTTATAGTTTGACATGATACATTGGTACTTATGATATTTGAAAATTATATTATTTATTCTATGAAGTTTTGACATATTGTACTAGTACTCTGTAAGTTTGATTTACTGGACTAATACCCTTATGAATAAAAGTAAATATTCTTTTTTTACTAGTGTATTATATTCTTTTTTAATCATCAGGTGATACTAGTATATTATATCAAATTATGGAGAAAAAATCGTATATTTTTCAAATGTCAATAAAATACTAGTATATTATATTAAACTGTTAGAAGATAAATAGTAATTTTTTCAAATAATTATGACTAGCTCCAAATACATATTATTATTATTATTATTATGGCCGGGAGTGTTAGAGGTTTACATTTTTGTGAACTGAGTTTACCCATTATATTAATTAATGCATAATTGCATACGTTGCTTTCAAAAAAAAAAAAAAAAAAAACAGGAGAAGTCAAAATATGATTGTTAACAATATTTTTAAGGCTCATAGGTACACATAATGTACCGGTATTTCAGGTATAAAGAATAGTTTAAATTACAAAATATAAATAAAATGATTGAGATTATAAATCAATAAATAGCTTGGATGAAATGTGTATTTTTCTAACAGTTAATATGCAGATGTATTTAATATTAATTGCTTAAAAGAACTTTTTTTAACTATGATTATTAAATAATAATTACAGATTACAGTTTAACTCCTGAGCTGATGAGATTGAGATGGCAGAATTGTTTATGCTTTATAAAACATTATTAACAAGTTGATATACCTCTAATTAAAAGAATATTATCAGTCCACCAGTAATATCAGTAGTACTTTCAGAGCTTTTTTTTTTTAATTGTAAATAGAAAAAGTTTTTAATTAAAAATAACAAATATTATTTTAGTTTTTTTAAAAAAAATCTAATATTTGAGAAATTTATGAAAACAATTTCTTTTAAACAATTTATATATATATCCCTTTGAATATTCTTAATTTTTGTTGAATCTTACATATGGAGGGAAGCCATCATAAACTTATGATATTAATTGGATGGAAATTTGGTAATCCATTTGCTGGAAAACATATATACATATAATTTTTTTTGAATGCATCGATTTTTAGGGGAAAAAATGGTAAAATAAAATTTTGTATAAATAAATAAATGATTTATTGATTAGAAAGTTTCTTTAGGAAATTAATTATAATTTTTTCTTTTAAAAAAAGCAAATTATAACTTATTAATTGCATTCAAATCAGTGATAAAAAACATGATTATAATTGAAATTTTAAAAAAAATTTGATACCAAGTTAAGCTAATTAATAATAGAATTAAATAATGAAAAGAGGAAGCATGTGCATTTTATTTATTTATTTATTTATTTATTTATTATTGTGAGAGTCTTGGCTTCGACATTAAACTCTCATAACCAGGAAGATAGTGCCAACTTTTTTATTGTTTAATATAAAGTTGCTCCACTATGACTCCAACTAATGATGCCTCATGAACTAATAAATAAATAAATATATGAAAATTTAAAATTTTAATAATCATGAAATCAAAATGTATTAATATATAAATTTTCATGGGTCAACCAACAATCTTCGAATGATTTCTCTTTTGCTTATGTTCGAATGATTTCTCTGGTTGATCTTCCTTTTATCATTTTTAATTCTTTTTTTACATATTCAACTTCCACTTATACTCTCACTTTTTCAGCATTTGTATTCCTCGTCTTCTTTGGATCTATTCATTAATATGTCGATTAAATTTTGTTCGAACATCCTCATGAATAATTATGGACGAAAAATTTAACTTTAAAAGTGAGATCAGATAGTCAATGTTTGATATATATTTTTGAATTCCAAAGCTTTAACTATAAATAATATTTTATATTTTAACGGGTATGATCGATATTATTTTTTATTTTATTTATCGTTTAAATGGTATATATTTTTATTTTTTATATGAGCCTATAACACAAGAGATAAGATATGCCAATAAAAAATAATTTGAAAAATATATTTAATATTTATTGCAATGAAATAATATAATGTAAAACCAAATGCAATAGTTTATTCTTATAAGCAAAATACTTCCATTTTTTATAAAATGGAATATTTAAGTTTACTTTTGAACTTTGCAATTCTTATTAATATGAAAAATAAGAATGTCAAAAATCACAGAATAATGTTGTTTTTGCCATAAAAAAAAAAGGTGCGGAATTAATTTTACTCAAATTCATTATATTTTTAATAACTTGAGAAAAATTAATTTTTTTTATAAAAGTTACTAAATTTTATTCTTTTATCATAAAAATCATTTTCAACAAATTTTTTACCGAATTGATGATGTGGATAATGATATAATACCATAATATTTAAATTTATTGACATGACATCTATGTGAACAATAACGTAAAATTACATATCAAACATTATATCACATTATTAGTAATTTAATAAAAAAATTATCATAAATAATTTTTATAAAAAATGAAATAAAAATTAAAAAATAATTTTTACATAAATTATCAAAAAATATAATCATCGGTAGCGGGGGTAGCAGAGACTGGGGCAAAGAGTGAAAATAAGCAACAGACACAAATGAATGGGCACAGCCGCACAGAGCTTCTCCTTGTTTGTACGCTAAATATCACTACCCCCAATGCTCCACTTTACTTCCGTTCCGTTCCGTCCTCTCCCTTCCTTTCCCTCTTCTCACGTAATTACTTCATTAGTCATCTTAATTACTATTACTATTCTCGCCTTACTAAGTTCCGTAGTGTCATTTTTTGGTAATTTTATTATAATTAAAAAATTATTATTTAGTTTTAAATTAAAAAAAATAATTAAAGCTAAATTACTTTTAAATTAAAAGATTCAAAATTATTAAAAAAAATTATTTAGTTATTTCTACGTGATATTAAGGATAAACTTGTTTTCTTTAATTATATTAATTTTTTATTAAGGTATCTTGTACATAATTATTAGATATTGAACTCATCATTAATTACCAGTTAGTATTTATATAATTTTTTATTAATTTATTTCATTTTATTATAGTATTTTATTCTTAATAAATGATATGAGTGCATATTTATCTTAAAAATAAGAAAATATATAATTATTTAATTAATTCTACATGATACTAATGAGGAGAATAATAAATTTTTTTAATTTGTAATTTTATATCAAAATTAATTCAAATCATGTCAAATGAAAATTTAAAGAGCAACAAATTATTTTTTCAAAAATTTTAAAATACCTATATATACAGAATTCAGAATATCTAATTAAGCATGAAAAATATTCATCCACGCTTTTTTAATAATTAATACTAATTAATTACTATCTCTCTCCCGCTATATACCCATACAGCTACACTTCCAGAGTTACACTTACAGCTACATATATTATTCTCCTATTAGCGTATAAAAGGACTCTGCTTTTCTTCTCTTTCTTCATCGTCTCTTCAAACTACAATACTACACTTGTCTGCGGCCATGGATGAACTCTACGGTCTTCACTCCGGTTGTAGTGATTACTCTATGCAGCAGATGGTGCCGGATACTGTTACTCCGGTTGATTACCATGCTTTTTCTTCTTCTGTACCTTCTTTTCCTATGATGGGCTCCGAGCAGTTATTTTCTGCTTCTTCTGTGTCTGATGCTGCTTCCATGGCGGCCGAGATGCAGAGAGGCGGTGGTTGTTGTTCGGAGGAGGAGGTTTCTAGTGCAATTAGGGCTAAAATTGCTTCTCACCCTCTTTACCCGAAATTGCTTCAAGCCTATATTGATTGCCAGAAGGTATATATAAGACTATACACATAATATACAAGCCCATTGTCCCAACTCTATAAATATACACATAGAACTTTTTTTTTTTTTTGGAATTTTTTCTCGATTTCTAAATAATTGAAAAGAGAAAAAGTAGACAGATATAAACTCGAGCAAACCCAGAATGAGAAAGGAGCATAGTTGTATTATATAGGCTGATCAAGGAATTTTGAGTCTAGTAATTAATCATAAATGTACTGTCTCATTAATCTTGATAATTGAAACCCATATATAGTAGATTGCTTGTTAGAACTATTTCGCCAGTGTTGTTGATGTGCTTGTTTTAACTTGTGAACTGCTATTGACATGGCCATTGTTTATAAATTCAACTGATTTTGACTTTTTTTTTCTTTAAGTTTGAAAGGAAGACCTTTCTTTATTGGTCAAGGGTGTCTGAGTTAACGCTAACACCAGGGATTTTCAATTGGCAGGTGGGAGCACCACCGGAGATAGCCTATCTTTTGGATGAAATCCAGCAAGAAAGTGACCCTGCTAAGAGGCCCGCCGTTGTTACCTCTTGCTTGGGAGCAGATCCAGAGCTCGACGAGTTCATGGTCTCTGCGATATCTGAAACCAAACCCTAATTAAATGAAAGAATTACCATCTCCTTCTCTCCCTCATCTTTCTTCACCTTTAGTTTTCCATCTTTCAGTGGCCTTCTGCTTCTTTCTTCTTCTTCTCTCATCTTTGTTTTCTATATACAGTAAACCTATTTCTTGGTTCTTTGTTCAGAAAAATAATTCTGGCTAGGCTTTCTTTCAGTTGGATTTTTTTTTGAAAAAAAAAGAAAGAAAGAATTTCTTTAGGTTTTCTCTTCAGTCTTCACAATTCATGCTAAATATCTTTTTGCTATTTATTTTGTGTTTGTAGCAAACTTATTGCGACATTCTGGTGAAGTATAAATCGGATCTCTCGAGGCCTTTCATCGAAGCCACTACTTTCTTGAACGATATTGAAGCACAGTTCAACGCTCTTTGCAACAGCTCGTCAAGAACCCATGTTTCCGGTCTCTTTCTCTCTATCTATTTAATTATCGATTAATATATTATTTATATAATCCTGTTCTTGATTTTAATTTTAATCTTTTTTCTCTTTGATATTTGTGCTGTGGATATCATTTTTAATTCACATAGTTTAGCTTAATTAGTCTTCTGTGTTCTCATGGGAAGGATGAGACATGATCACATGAAAGAAACATAACAAGGAGGAGAGGTGCACTTTAGCATAAAACCTAGCGCACATTAGCAGGACAAACTCACACGAGGAACAGTGGTTGCTTTCTTAGTCCAACTTCCCATATTGGATCTGGACAAACCTGCTTGTTTGAAGACATTTATTCTTTGTTCTAGCAGTAGAAACTAGAAGCTAGGGCTTTTCAAGGATTTCTCAAGTACCAATTTAAAAGAAAAAAATCGAGAAAAAGAACATGAAAAAAAAAAAAAACCTTTTCTTACTAATAGATCTAGCTGCAATGAATATACCAACGTTAGAGATCGAACGGGTAGAGCTTTACCTATTTAGCAAAGCTTGAGATGATTGGATTCTTCATCTTCATGGGTCCTTCCCTTTTGGTACTCCATGAAAATGATGATATATTCATCTCCTTCGAGTGAAAATTAGGAAGACAAACTTTTGTTTTCATAGGGCTCTGCCGATTTTTCAACTCTTAACCTCACAATATTAACTCTACAACTACCACTGAGTCATAGGTACTGGCACTGGTGAAGCTTTTCTTTATTGTTTTTAATTTCCAATAAAAAATTCAAATTTTCAATGAATTTTTTCTTTGAAATATAATAAATTTTGAAGTTTGATTATAGACTGCAGGCAAGTATTCAAATATAATGACAGTCTGTTGATAGATTTTGTTGTGCTATCATCACATTAAAGTTCTTGTAGAAAATTATTTTATGAAATCTTAATTAATTTGGGTGTCAATCCATAAAGTAAAATATGGTAAATTTCGTTGATGGTACTTCAACTAGGTAAATTGTAATAATTCAGTATCTCGACTTTTATTTTATAACTAAAATAATTTTTGAAAAACTAAATTGTTATCATTTGCTTAGTTGGGGTACTGCTGATGAAATTCATCCCATAAATTATTATTTATTTTTCTCACTAATTAATTAAGAATACATCCTGGTCTCTTTTAGCTTGCTTTTATCAGGTGTTTCATAGTGCCAATACCTGTTAATGTTGTTCTTCCAAAGTGTTAAAATAGTAGATGTTTTCAATTAGGAAATGTACATTTGTAGATTAGAACTTAAAATCTCACAGCTCAAACCAGTACCAGTAAGCTAAATGTTATTGGTAAGGAAATGCTTTTAATCATTCTTCTATTTCCTAAATTTTGATAAAAGAAAAGGGAACTAATACAAGTTGTGGATATTCAATTCCCATTTCTCTTTCTCAAAAAAAATTGATCTGTGCACATTCCTGACGAGTGTGCTTTTGTGCTGTGGGTTCAAATGGTAATGGTGGTTACCTTTTAAAAAACTAGTTTTCAAATAAAATTGAATTGTGCTTAGGGATTAAAGTTCCAATGGAGCATGAGTTGTAGTGCATGCTGGGAATTAAAAAAATATTCCT
Organism: Balakata baccata; assembly: GCA_949630135.1. Taxonomy (NCBI): domain Eukaryota; kingdom Viridiplantae; phylum Streptophyta; class Magnoliopsida; order Malpighiales; family Euphorbiaceae; genus Balakata; species Balakata baccata. The sequence continues at coordinate 26,410 of CATIWF010072248.1, forward strand.
CAGAAAAGGACTTAGGATCATTGGATTAATTCTGGCATCCATACGAAGTACTGTTTACTTTGGGACATAATCAATTCATTGGGAAGAGTTGCAGGGATTTACAGCCCTATAAAATAAAACTTAAACTCAAAGGAAGTCCTTTTTCTGCTTAATCATCCACATCATTAAATTAATTAGATTCCAAACTGAATCTCTCAACGACAACATATCATGGCAGACTGAAAGGACAGTGAGTTAGGTTTTCAAAATATTACATATGCTTTTGGGCAAAGAAAAACATCTGGCTCGTGTTAGTAAGATATTTTGTTTTCTGTTTATCTCCTGCTTTTGATGCTTGATTAATAAAATTGGAAAATGGTTCAAACCATTTGCTTTTGTACTTGGTACTGAACTACAGATGGACTTTGTCCTCAGATGTGTTGTTTTAGTAATGTTTCCATAAAGATTGCATTTAATATATTTTTGCTGACTATTTTTAGTAGCACTTTGTGTTAAGGCTGCATTTCATGCATTAATTTCTAGTCGCCGGCGTGGATGGAGGTTGTTGATTTTTTATTTCCTCATTGGAAACTAGCTACTTTAGATATTGATTGGCTGAGAGAATATTATATTGTACTGCTCTGGTGACTATGACGGTGAGGTCTGAAGTTTAAAAATCTAGAGTCGGAGTCCTACAAAAAAAAAGGCTTTTAATTTTTTTGAAGAGTAGCTTAATTTGAACTCGAAGGTTCTCTAGCAAGGCTTATTGACTGCCTAAACAAGAGGGTTCTTTGGGCTAGGCTAGCGTGCCTTAAGAACGTAACAACGTAAACTTGGGTATTAATTCTTAGTCAGAAACATGCAGTGCTTAGTCCAAGCTGATTTTATTGATAATATAACTGTCATGCTTAATGTTACATGGAATGCTCTCGTAGGTTTTCTCTTTTAATTATTCCTCTTAACTTGCACACATGCCACACACTTGATTCGAGTATAATGATATGCCTTTGCATTAATTCCATTCCAGCAAATTGTAGTCATTGGATTGACAGTTCAACAGTTATTGGGTTTATAAAGCATCCAAGAACTAGCAAGATGCTTCTTTTTATGTTTCTCTCTGGTTCCATTTCATCGTCATTTCCTGTGCATTTTTAATTTTTCTGACAAATCATAAAGTTAAAGACTTTGCCTAGTGCATATATATGATGTGAATTGACAACTATGGATAAATCTCCAAGTTTTTGTTGAGTTACTCATGCATTCAGATCCATTCACAATTAAGAAATTGAGACCGGTGTGTTTTTCTTTTTATAAATTTTCTTGATTCATATTTGTTTAATTTCCATTCATTTGGACGTTTCTTTCTTCTTTTTTTCTTGATAGAAAGCTCGTTTTTTTCTTCTTGATTCTTTACTAATTAATGTAGTCATTTGTACATTCCTTTACTGTCATACATAAAATTAATGTGCTGCTTAATTACTGTTATTATTATATAGTAGTTTCTTCTCTTGGTAAGGAACATCCAAGTGAATGAGAATGGAAGTTTTTGCAGTCGAGGGTTTCTGTGTTAGAGAGAAATGTAGGGCGAAGGAAATCAAAAGATGGAGAGGAGGAAGTAGGAAACCACATGGACCCCCGCAGTTAACGCTGCAAAATCAATGGGAGTCTCATACTGGTGCAGCCTTTGGGTTCAATCTACTACGAGTCTCTCTTCCCCAACCCCCCGCCGGCCCCTACATTTTTCTAGATTATGTGCTTTTGTTTACTAGGCATTGCAATATCCACAACATTTTCTTCGGACCAATGGATATTGCCCTTGAAAAACCTCAAGGATTATGGGTATATAGTGTAATAATACTTGAGTTGTAGCCTCGTAGATGGTGATTTTCTTTATTTTTCTTTCTTGGGTTGTGGGGGTTTAAACTTGTGTCAGTTGCAGTGCGTGCCTTACGGGTTATATCTTCTCTTTCTCTCCTCTATCTTGGTGTGGGTAATGGGTATGGTGTTGTTTTTGCAGTACCAGTTTTCTTTTCCTAGGGCCGTACTCTCCAAAGACGCCAACCAATCAATCACTGACTGGGACACGACCAAACAAAGCCTTAACTTCTCTCTTCTTTCACTTTTACTGCTTCCAATAATAAAAAGGGGAAATTTTTTGCTTCGGGGTCCCATTGATGCCTATGATATAAGCATGGCATGGTGTGATGTTACGTCACATCCATGGAGGGACATGGAATCTCTGCTGCTCATGTGTTTTTCTTGGGCCCACTTATTCCCCATTTCCCCTTTTGAAGTTTGAACTCATCTTCCATAACCCTAACCCTAACCCTAACCCTTCTTCCTCCTCAGTTTTACCAGGGTTTGGATTGGTTTCTCTTTTGATCTCCATGAAACTGTTCCATGGTGCGGGCTTTCTGAAAGAATTGTGTTATTCTCAATACAATGTTTTTCTTTTGTAAATGAAATCAATAATCTGACATTGAACTGAAAATGTTTTTTTTTTTTTATAATTTTGATATGGCAATTATCAGATCGATTTGCAAATGAAAAACACTCGAGAGTCAAATTATTAATTATTCCGTTAATTTATTCATTCATCTGATTAATCAAGAACCCTTTAACCTAATGCATGATTAATTTTGTGCCTCTGTATCTAATTAAAGTTGGGATGTTGAATACTCCTTTTCTGAATGGCATTGGCAACTCGTATTTGAAAAAACTCATGCATTAGCTAGTTAACGACCGTGCTTTTCAACTTTCATTTGTGTCTTATAGCAGATGAAGCTGTTGGTACATCAGAAGAAGAAGCCAGCGGAGGAGAGGTAGAGGTGGTGGACGGTGGCCGTGCAAATGAAGATCGAGAGCTGAAAGACAAACTGTTGCAGAAATATAGTGGCTACATAAGTAGCTTAAAGCATGAGTTTTCGAAAAAGAAGAAGAAGGGAAAGCTACCAAAAGAAGCTAGGCAAATTTTGCTTAACTGGTGGAACATTCATTACAAATGGCCATACCCTACGGTATATGCATTTCTTTAATGATCAATAAATCAATGAAATATTTAAAGCAGCACTAATTTATCATTAGGGTTTTGAATTGAGTTGAATCCTTGATATATATGATTTGTTACAGGAAGCAGATAAGGTTGCTCTTGCAGATGCAACTGGTTTAGATCAGAAGCAGATCAATAATTGGTTTATAAATCAAAGAAAGCGGCACTGGAAGCCATCGGATAATATGCAGCTCGCTGTTGTGGACAGTCTCTATGGGCCATTTTTCATGAATGACTAGGGTTTGGCAGGCGTTAGGGTTTTGCTTTTTAGCTATGGATTTTGTACATTCTTTAACAAAACTTGTTGCTGATGCCTAATGAAATCCTTACCCACTTCAGTTATCAGTATGCTAATTTCAGTCTTCACGTGCGGTATATATGATGGTATTATTGCAAAATTTATTTCTTATTTAAAAGACTAGCATTTGGCCAAATCGTCACCGCTCTTTGACAATGGTATTTCCCCCTTCTGATGATGCCACGGATGGGTAGTTAGATTGGGTATTTTTTCTTTTCTTTTCTTTTTTTCTCAAACTGAGTATATAAATTAAATCCATGATCACTGAATAAGAAAATACAATTACAGTACAATAAAATTGTATTCATTTTGAATTGATTAAATCTAAATCTACAATTTATTGTATTTTCTTCTCACATCATAAGTTATAAGAATAATTTTTACTTTAAAGTTTTCAAAAATATTTCTCGAAATTCTCTCTTGAATGTTTACACACGTTCAAGAATATTTAAGCAAAAATTTAAATTTGCAATCCTAAGTTATTGTATTTACCTTTTTGGTTTCATCTCTTAATGCTTGGAATTTGTCTATATTTATAGGCATTCTAAACTTGTCAATTAAGAAAAGAAATATCATCCCAATTAGGAGTATATTTTCTTATTCAAGTTTGATTAATTATCATAATCCAAGTATAACTTGAATTCTCATAATTTAAAAATCAAATATCAATGTTCCACCTTGACTTTTGAGTTGCATTAATTTTATTGGTGTAAATTCTCTAGCTACAGATACCTGAATTAGATTTTCACTTGCATCATGATTCTAAATACTTCCAATATATCATGTGTAGTTAAAATCAGTTGATAGTGCTACTCAACTCCAGAGAGAGACCACAATCTCTCCATATAACTGCCACTAGTAGGTTTCATCCGCTTACAGTTATCTATTATATGGAAACAATATATGCAGACAATTTGTTTCTAACCAGTACTTGAGGTGTTCACCGTACTGTCCATTAAATGATATATCTCACATATTTCATTGAGTTTTTTCCGATCTTCATTATTCATCTTTTCTGGATCCCCTTTCTCTCCATTCAACACTTTTACAAAATCTTGTAGAACTAGGAGATCATTCACCATTTTTTACCAAAAAGTGAAACTGAACTATCCAACATACTTATTGAAACTAGGAATCAGATTCTGATACTATTTGTTGGGAAAAATTGACCAATAAGCATGTCAAATAAAAAAAGTCAATAAAATAAAATAAGCGAGAATACAAGATTTACGTAATTCGGTCTCGATTGCCTACATCCACGGAGAGTAATCAATTCTTCACTGTATTAGAAAATAAATAATTACAATATAATAAAATTGTATCTCTTTTGAATTGATCAAACTAAAACTCACAATTTATTATATTCTCCTTTTACATAACCTATAAGAATAACTCTTACTCCAAAGTTTCTAAAAGTATTTTCCGAAATCCTCTCTTGAATGTTTATCCACACCTAAAAGTATTCAAATAAAAATTCAAACTTGCAATTGCAAATCATTCTTATATTTTTATATTTGTTTTTTTAGTTTTATCCCTTAATGTCTTGAATTTGCATATAATTATAGGTATCCTAAATTTACCAATAAAAAAAAAGAATATCATTCCAATTAGGAATACATTTTCTTATCCAATTTTAATTAATTATCCTAATAAAAGTCTAACTTGAATTCCCACAGTTTAAAAGTCAAATCCTAACAATATATTAATTTTTTTATTGATTTAGTCTATAACTATATAGAATTGGTCTATACAATAATTTTTCTAAGACGAGAGGCTAAGGGAGTTGGAGGTCATCTTTATGTAATAATGATGGGGTAACAATTTTTGGATAATCTAGCAAGTGGGTTGACATACAAAATATTAAATTTATAGAAATATATAAGTTGATTAACTATCGCCTGTTATCACTGAATACTTCAAAATTGTCTGCTTGTAGCAGCGGTCCTGCACCAAGTAAACCCCATACATCATTTTCCAAACTCCAATACTTTATATTCAGAAATTAAATTTCTTTGAAGAAGACTTCTTCCATGTTTTTTCCTTTGTTACAGATGACCTTTTTTTGAGGTCACTAATTTATTCTTTGCCGACCTCCTTGGTGAGCATTAAATATTTGGTAACGGAGTATGCAAAATAAAAAAAAATCAAATCAAATTAATTATAATTCGATTCGATTTATGTTTTTGAAAATATTAATAGTGTAATTTCGATTCAATATAGTTAATATAAAAATATCCTTTATTATTTTTTGTTGAATCAAATAAAATACAATCGAACCGTAAAAAATCTGATTCAATTTTATTTTCTTGAAAACTTCGGTTGGGTTTCTTATTGAACGAATTCATTTTCTAACTGTTACAAACTCAAGCAGACAATGAATACAAGCAATACTGAAAGTCTGAAAAATGTGTTTAATTTTTTTTATAAGCCAAAATTTTATATTAATAAAAGGGAAAAACTACAAATAGTGTGAAGCTCAAAATGATAAAAAAATCCACCTAAAACTAATATATCAAAAGTGAAAAGGAAAATGAACAAGGCTCGTATCACAGCGAAAAGAAAATTAGAGAATTAACACATATTTAAACAAAAACCCTTACATGAGTTTGCATCTATAACCAAGCAATAAAATTATCATACCTTAAAACTCCTTGCTTAGTCAATGAATCAGCCATAAAATTGTTTTCTCTTCGTGTATGCACAAAAAGGATCAACCCTAGCATCTGCTTAAGAGTTTCAATGAGATCGAACTCCTTAAGCAAAGACTATGGTTTAGAGTTATATTTCTTAGATATCCAAGTAATCACATTAGTTGAGTCTGATTCAAATATAATACATAAGTAGGAAGAATAATCATGCTCTACCTACAAAATATATCGCATAGCGACTATCCCTATAGCATTGGAATCTATGATACCACACGACAGCAAAAATAATCAAAGGATATTACTTGTAGGATCCCAAAGATTGCCTCCTACTCCCGCAGGTCCAGGTTTATTGGACGATCAATCAATATTTCATTTAACAAAGTTTGGAGGATGAACAATCCAACCAGATGGAGGTGATTTGATTTTAGCACAAGATCTATAAGGTTTAATTAATAGCATCAACATATAGCAATAAATCTTGATTTTGTAGAATACCTTTATCTCCAATGGCATGCACTAGTGTTTCATATATGTATTCAATTACAAAAAATTACTCTCCTAGTAAAAATTATTTAATTATGTTTTTACCTGATTGGCCAGATAATCGCATGAAATGTACTAGACCAAATATTCTTTTGGAAAGAGCTAATGACTAGAAACTTCAACCGATGAAAAAGTTCACTCAAGGAATTCAAAATTGTCCAATAAATACTCTACCAAGCACAAAATTTATATCACAAGACAAAGTAGAAGACACAAAACCAATAGATGATATTGTTTATGTACTATTGTTATTTAGAGAACATAGATTATTATTAGTTGTAATAACACCTTTGGCACTCAAAGCATCTCTAGTGTTCAATTTTTTAAGAATTGCTAGCTAAGAAAAAATTTCATCTTGGGGGGAACCAAAGATCTCCAAATACTAGCCACTACAGGAGTAGGGGGCAGAGCTAGTCTATCAGACATGGCAACAACTGCATTAAGGTGAGATGTGACCAGATTATGAATCTATTATACAAAATAAATTCATTAGGATTATGTGACCACATCATGAATCTATTAAGGTGAGATGTGATATTTTGAAACCAAATTAAGTAATAGATTATATTGTTCTAATTCCCAAAGCTAAAGATGCTTATTCCATTTGAAAACCCATTTTCATTTGAAACAATCTCAAACACTCATATCTTTAATGAAAGTATTTTGGTCAAGGAAAATATTAAACAATCGGCGAAAGTATACACAAAGAGAGGGGTCATCAAAAATTTATCTATCAAACTAGAACTTACATCTTTCCCCATTTTTTGCCAGAACTTTAATACCGTTGTTGAATGGATAGAGAGATACCGCTAGTGGAGACTGTTGAAGAGAGATTAAAACTTGGATCAATCTTATATTTTTCTATTATTATCCAAACTTAAAGACTGTTATTTCAACTTTCTTTCTTCTTGCGTCAAAGCCATTTAAATAATAATGCTATATTTTTGTCAAGCAAAGAACCTATTTTTGAATCTTGATTAATGAATGAAATAAAAAATTATTTACCCTTTCCTCCAATAGGTGAGATAATATATTAATTAAAGTTTTCGAATTCAAATCCTAACAAAAAAAAAAAATTTAAATTTAAAATTACATATTAAACAAATTTATGCTATTAGTTTCAGAATGGTTGAAATGACTATACAATCATGAACCTTCAAGCATAATTTATACTTCGAAATTAATGCCTGAAAGCTCTTTTCAACTTGTTCTTAAACAAAAAATTATTTCGTCTAGAAGCAATGCTTTTGTCATCTTTGAATATCTAATCATCATTACCTTCTCCTTAATTTTCAATTTTTCTTTGAAACTGAAGATTAGTACATATAGAGAGACCTGGGATTTATTTTATCTATTATAACTAAATTTTATTTTTATTATTTTTTATAAAAAAATTATTTAATTATATTTTTATTTCATAAAAATTACTTTCAGCTAATATTCAGATATATCACTTAAAAATTGATGTGAAAGATGAATTGTTACAAAAAAAAAATTGACATGGCGAATAATGAGTCACATAAAATAAATTGAAATTGATTTTAGTAAAATAAAAATATAATTTAATAATTTTTAGAGTAAAAAAAAGTTTATAATTTTACTATAATAAAAATAAAATTTAATAATTATAAAAAAATTTATAATTTTGCTGTAATAAAAATAAAATTAAATGATTATAGAAAAAATTAATTCCGGAAATCTCGAGTTGAAAGCTAGAAAAACACTCTTCTATTATTATGTTTCTTATATTTCATTATTCAAATTCAGTTTTCGTGCAAGAAATTTCTCTTCCTTTTTTTTTTTTTTTCAAAAGAAGTCAAACCCAGGATCAAGAAAATTGTCACTACTATAAAAAGGTTGAAGTCAAATTAGGCAATCACATATTCTGGGAAATTTCGTGAAAATTTCTATACTAAATTCCATCTCTTTTTGTATTAAAGTATCAAGAAAGTCTAATTATACTGCATACTATGGGTGAGAATTCCACGTCAAAAATTTTAAAAATAAAATAATAACTTATAATTATAGTATAATTTATATTTAAAAATTTTATATCCTCAACAATGTTTTGTTTATTTTTAATGATTAGATACTGCATCATATTATATGAATTTATACATCAATTTTTTTATAAAAAATATATAAAAAATGATATAATTTAGTAATATTTAAAGATAAAAAATTTTTAAATTAGATTTTAAATTGCTGAGAGGCTCATTTTTATAGGTATTTATTAGGGCAAAAAAATTGGCATTGTAGTCACATTATCAATTTGATATTCAAATTAATTTCACATATCAAAATACCAATTTATAAAAAAAATAATTAAATTTTAGTAATGACCCTCTAGTTTTTGATTGACTAAATCTTCTTCGTTCTTCCTCATAGAGTCACAAACCATAATCCCATTAACCAGAAAACCAAGAAGCTTGCGACAGAAAGAAACAGAACAAACCACCCTCTCCAATTTCCTCTGACACTCTCTGCAAATTGTAGAGAGAAATAAAATGGAGTGGAGTTTGAGAAATTGCGAAGTACTAGAATTAGCTGATAGATATTATATTAATCGATGATAGTTTCATGATGATCCGGTGCTCTGTTCTTTTTTCTTCGTTCAATGCGAAACAGAGGAGAAAATAAAACAGAGAAACAAAGATTAGGAGATTTAGCAATTCCACAATATATCAATGCAATTTTCATTCAAATTCCTTCAGATTCTTTCATGGGTTTTCTTCACATTTCTCATATTTTTATTTTACTCTTCTTTTGCTGCTCTTAACTCTGAAATTCAGCTTATTTGCGGTTGCCCTAAGTGTAACCTCAATTCTACAGTCTCTATATCTTTCGTCCCGAATTTTATTAAAGTTTTGGAAGCAATAGAGCAACAAGTTTCTGATAAAAATTTGGGGCATGCTTCTAATATGCTGCTATCGCCTAATGTTTTTGCCTTAGCGCAATGTTATGAAGATCTTTCAAGCCTTGATTGCAAGCTCTGAATCAGCCAGTGCAGGGTAAAGCTCCCTCGTTGCCTTCCCAACAGCGCTGCTCGCATCTATCTTGATGGTTGTTTTCTTCGTTATGATAATTACAGCTTCTTTCAAGAACCTATAAACCCATTATATGATTATGTCAACTGCACCTGGCCCCCAGGAGTTTCAATTGAGGAATCTTTGCAGTTGAAGTTCAAAAAAAAGGTCAAAGATGTGATTGAGAATGTAACTCAATTGGCCCTCGAAAATGGACAATTTTCCACTATTGAGGCAAAAGAAGGGCCTGTTCCTGCTTATGCTTTGGCTCAATGCTGGGATTCTCTTACCTATCGGCAGTGCAGAGAATGCTTGACCCTGGCAGGGTCCGATTTGAAGCAATGTGCTCCTGGGCCAGAGGGTCATGCTCTGTATACCGGTTGCTATTTGAGGTATTCTACAGTGAAGTTCTTTAACACCAGCTCAGAAGGAAATAACTCTGTTGGTAATCTCTCTCAAGTCTCTACATATTTCAAATTTTTGGGTTTAGACGGATCATTGGAATGTTTCCAATAATGGGTAGGCCTTCTTTCTTGTGAGTTAACATGTTTTTGCTGCTTGTACAGGCTTTGATCGTGGCGTAAAAGGAGCAATTGCTTTAGCAGCTGTAGCTTTTTTTGCACTGGCTTGTTTCGGTGCTTATATAGGGTATGAGAGATTATCTAAGGGAAAGGAAGGTAAAAATGTAATCTTAAAAACCTAATTGGCTTTAGCTTAATTAGTAAACCTGGTGGAAATTATAGATTCAATGCCCAAATCCTTCTATCTTGCCTCTTTGGCAGCAAACAATATGTTTGATATCCATCCGATTTCCTATTTTTCTGCAGAGCAACTAAGTCTGAGGCCCTTTGCAGCCAATTCCAGTTTGAATCTTAATTATGAAGTGCTGGAAAAGGCAACCGACTATTTCAGTGATGATAAGAAATTAGGCCAAGGAGGATCTGGTTCTGTATTTAAAGGAACTCTACCAGATGGAAGCATAGTTGCAGTTAAAAGATTGGTGTATAATACAAGGCAATGGGCTGATCAGTTCTTCAATGAAGTGAATTTGATTAGTGGTATTCAACACAAAAATATTATAGGACTTTTAGGTTGCAGCATTGAAGGCCCGGAAAGCCTTCTTGTTTATGAATATGTTCCTAATAGAAGCCTTAATCAAATTCTTTTCAGTGAGTTGGTCATCTTAAATCTTTACACTCTTAGGTGATTTGTTAATGGATTACTCTGATAAATTTTAATTTCTTGCACAGAGCAAATTCTAAACTGGGAGCAGCGGTACGAAATCATCCTCGGAACAGCTGAAGGGCTTGCATATCTTCATGGTGGTTCTGGCGTGAAAATTGTCCATAGAGACATAAAAACTAGCAACATTCTCCTTGATGAGGATCTCACTCCTAAGATTGCTGATTTCGGTCTCGCTCGCTGCTGTGCTTCTGATGATTCCCATATCAGCACTGGCATTGCAGGAACTTTGTAAGAAATTGAATCCCTCTCTTTTATTTCACAAGATTCACATCATATAATATTAACTTGCAAAAATCTGACAGGGGATATATGGCTCCTGAATACTTAGTTAAAGGGAAATTAACAGAGAAAGCAGATGTTTATGGTTTTGGGATTCTTGTTATTGAGATTGTGAGTGGCAAGAAGAACAGCATTTACTCACAAGGGTCAAGTTCTGTTCTATACAGTGTGAGATTCTTACCGTCTATTTGATTATGCGATAGTGATGATTGGTGAAGCAAGTGAATTTAAATGACATTGTTTTTATTTGTTATGGCATCAGATTTGGAAGCATTACAAGGCAAAGACACTTGCTCAAGCAATAGATTCGAGGATCAGAGGTAATTATAGAGAGAAAGAGGTAGAAAATGTGCTTCAAATAGGACTTGTATGTACACAAGCTTCTTCATCATTAAGACCAACTATGTCTCAAGTAGTTCAGATGTTAAGAGATACAAACTCTGAACTTCCCACACCAAAGCAACCTCCATTCTTGAATGCTAGTGTGCTTAGTGTAGATGGATCCACTGAAAACTCCATTACAAAAGTTTCCTTTTCTGAAAATTCATCCTCATTATCAAATGTGTGAACTGTGTTTCTTCAATACTAGAGGAAGCAGAAGATGATGAACCTGAACCTCTACACTCTAGTTCTTTTTTTGGCATTTTGCATTCAAGAGCCTTTCTTTGTAGTGCCTCAAGTGATTTAAAGAGTTGGATTCAAGCCATTGAAGTTTGACAATTTCTTGCAGATAAAATGGGAAACCAAGGTTGCCTCAGCTTGAAACTTCTCCTCTCTATCATTTTCTTGAATTATTCTGTGGGGAGAAAATTCAAATAGGACTTTTCCTTGTTTGTCTTGCTCAAACGAAATTTTCTGTATTTTTGTTAAAGATAAAATCATCATGTGTAGAAATTTTTTTCTAAGTACTTTTCCAATTCTTTGCTGTTGTATATTCCACTGTAACATCTCCAAGTTATTATATGGGAAATAGATGCGGATATTACTTTTATATACGTAATATTATTTTTACATTATTTAAAGAATTCAAAATTTTCAATTTACGCTTAACATATTTTTATTTAATGTTGTTTCCTTAAAATTAGGATCTTATTTGGGGAAAGTTTAAATTTTCACTCTAATTGTAATATTTTTCTTATTTTTCTTTTTCATTTTTCTCTATTCTCTTTTTTTTTGTTAGTCATTGAAATTTTTATCTTTACATTCCAATTAAAGCAAAATTCATACTCAATCATTAATAATAAATTAATTTAATATTAAAAAATATTGATCTAATTAGAAATCATGAACAATACATAAACTAAATCTATTCTTATAAAAGTTATACAATGACAAGTATATTCAATCATTTTTATAATATATATTTTATAATCTATTTTATTCAAAATTATTCATATATTTAATTCAAAATTATTAAATATATAGCTAAAAGTATATAAAAAATATATTTAATATGAATGAGTTTTATATGATGCATATGTTTTAAAAAATAAAAATATATGCAAAGGATATTTACTGTATATATGTAAAGAATTTATTGGTATAGGTAAATGATATAAATAAGATACAAATATATAAAAAGTATATTTAGTATAAATGAGATATATATGATGTATGCATTTATTAAATATACAAAACAGTTATAATAAAAATAAAATATATGTAAAGTATATTTAATGTATATAAGTAATGAATATATTGATATAGATGAAGGATATGAATAAGATACAATAAAATATTATATGTATATATACATTATATACACATAAAATATATTGTATATATGATACTTATATATACATAAAATATAAAGACCATATATTTTACATATATTTTTTCTACACATTTAATAATTTGAGTAATATATATATATATATATATAACTAATGAATTTTTTTAGTAAATGTTATTACTATATGCATAAAGTACATTCTTAATAATATGAATAAAAATATCCAAAATAATATTAAAAAAATAACATAATTAATAACTTACAAAAGAAAAAAAATATTTATTTGAAATAATGAAATCTAAGCGAAAATTTTCAAATTTTGAATAGATAATAAAAATGGTAAATTTTATTTTATTTTTCCAAATAAAAAAAGAGAATTGAAATTTGCTTTAATTAGTCTATCCTATAAAAAGGCATACAAATATTATTTGATAAATTGAAAGAGTATAAAAGTTTAAAACAAAATAAGAGAGTAAATAAGTTTATCTTATAATAGGGTAAATTTCGTAAAAAATCTTGAACTTTTACTTTTCTATCAAAATAATTATATTCTTTATTAATAAAAAATTAAAATAGAGAGTATGATAATGAATAAATATTGTTAGAGTGTACACAATTTTCTTGACAAACTAAAATAGAAAGTGAATTTTTTATAATATAATAGGATGTAAGATATGGAGTATTATTGGTGATACTTTTAATATACCTTGAGTGATATTTGATAAATTTTGGGTAAAACTCGGTTAAATATTAAGTAAATATTAGGTAAATTTTAGATAAATTTTGTGTAATTTCAAATTTTATTAATTTTTAAGTAAATATTTAGTAAATTTTATCTAACTTCAATTTTCATTAATTTTTGGATAAATATTGGGTAACATTTAAATAAATTCTATATAAAGTTTATGCAATTTTAATTTATTTTTTTATAAATTTTGGATAAACCTTCTATAAATATTAATTTTTGATATTTTTAAATGCTTTGACATAATTGAAAATAAAACTTTAGTGCGAGTGTATATATATATTATGGTAGAAACGTTAAAAGAACGTCTCTAATTTGAGCCCTTGTTGCAAAGGGTTTACTAAAATTACTGAAGGCCGTGAGAGCGATTTAATTTAAAAAAAAAAAAAAGAAAAGAAAAAGACTGTAATATTTTATTATGGAGAAAAAATGGAGTGGAAACTGCGGGTCAGCAGCAGTCAGCGTTCAAATTCGAATACAAATCTAATCTCAAAAACAGATGTACGATTCCTTTCCTTTTTCTGTTTTACGTTTTGTAAGATTCCAGGAAAGTGAAATGATATTTGGTGACTGAAGTGAAGCTGATGAAATCACATTGAAGCTTATATCGATTATCGCAGAGCAGGCTCAGGCTGCAACCATGACTTCGAGCTCAGGCGAGTCTTCCTCATCTCCTTTTCTGGACTGGAAATTCTCTCAGGTCTTTGGCGAAAGAATTCCAGGAGAAGACGTTCAACATGGTTGCTGCTTCTCTTTCTTTAAAACCTCTCAAGGAAATGATTTTTTTTTTTTTAAAGAGAAATGAATTATTTTAGTTGTTGATTTTAATAGTCTCGGCTTTTCTTCCAGTTGATGTTGTATCTGCCGTTGAATTCGACAAGAGTGGTGATTACCTAGCTGTTGGAGATCGAGCTGGTCGTGTTGGGATTTTTGAAAAAAAAGATGGAAAACATGTGAGGATTTCTCATTACAATCCACAGCTCTTCCAAATGTTTGTAGAACTAATAAATTATCCACTTAATTTTTTGAATTCATTATGTTTTTTATATCCTTGTGTTTAGGCTAGCAGCTGTTTTTGGTTGTTTGGCATCTAATGTTGGATAAATTGGGTTTATGATCTTTTTATTATTGATTATTGGCTTCTTAGAATTCGAACCAATACCATTCTCGACACGAGTTGGAGCAGTTGGATATCACCTTCATAGGACATCCTGAATATCAGTACAAGACTGAATTTCAGAGTCATGAACCTGAGGTACAGTTAAAACTTAAAATAGTGCCATCTATGCTTAATCTATGTTTTTAGTTGAGTGTTGCATATATCTCTCTGTTTTTTACAGTTCTCATAGCGTTGCCTTTTCCTGTACAATTAGTTTGATTACTTGAAGAGTTTAGAGATTGAGGAGAAGATTAACAGGGTAAAATGGTGTGCAACATCCAATGGGTCATCGTTTATCCTTTCAAC
Organism: Balakata baccata; assembly: GCA_949630135.1. Taxonomy (NCBI): domain Eukaryota; kingdom Viridiplantae; phylum Streptophyta; class Magnoliopsida; order Malpighiales; family Euphorbiaceae; genus Balakata; species Balakata baccata. Next base: position 41,419 of record CATIWF010072248.1, read on the forward strand.
AAACGATAAAACAATTAAGTTATGGAAGGTATGAATATTAATTTTGTCTTGTCACACCAAAAAAATTGGATCCCAAGGATTTATAATTCTTTATAAGTCACTTGACTGAAAAAAAATTCCATACTGGTTAATTTTCAAAGGAAAAAATTCAATTTCTTTTGTGTGGAAACCGGTATGCTTCATTCAACCTTTCATAATATAACATGCATTTGCAACTAGATGTTCAATTCCCCTCTTCATGCATTTTCTTTATAATGGATTCTCTAACATTTAGAAGGGTGCTATTAGGCTAAACAACTGCTTACTGAACCAAAATCCTTAAGTAAATTGTCAGAAGTATCCTTTTCTATACATGGTTTTGTTCATCTTGGGCTATCTCTTTCCTTTTGGATGCATTTTACCACCTTGCTAGGATTCTGCAGTGAAGATAGCAATTAACTTTTGTGGTTTTTGAGGTCAGGTTAAGGAACATAAGGTTAAGAAAGTAAGAGAAATGTTCCCTAATTCAGCTGTGTGTTCGAAAAGTGCTCTTTTGGCTGAAGGAAGTTTCACAGGTGAGCAACAGAAGTCACCTATTTATGATGGATATCATCTGGAGTGGACAGATAATTTAGTTAAGAATATCTTGCCGTTTCAAAAAACACACACCAAGGCATCTAATTGTGGATAATGGTATAACTCTTCCAATTCTCCATGATGTATTTGTGTGTATTTTTTGTATCAATGTGTAATGTTGCTAGTTATTATGTAACTAGATTGCTCATTCTGAAGACACAACTCGCGCAAGTTGTCAAAAGGTGTATGCTTTTGCTCACGATTTTAATATCAACTCCATCTCTAAGAATAGGCAAGTTTTTACTTGTGTGTTTATCCTATACTGAACCAGCAATTAGATAACTCTCTAGCAAAATCCATTTTAATGCAACAAGTCAAATTGTATGCTAAATAAAATAGTGTCTTCTAAATGTACATTGTATTTGTACAATGATGATGAGACATTTATTTCTGCTGACGACCTTCATATAAACTTATGGAATCTTGAGATCAGCACTGAAAGTTTCAATATCATTGACATGAAACCATCAAACATGGAGGATCTTACTGGTAATTTTATCCATCACTTATGCATTTGTGTAGTTAAGTTGCGTTGACTCTTGTACTTTTTATCATATTGTTACTAAGATACTATATAATTCTCTGAAATTCTATCTATTTCAAACAATTTTGTTTATAATAGATGTTGGTATGACAAGAAAGGATAGTGAATTGTCGAAGATGCACTAATAAAAACTTTATTACAAAGGTTGTCATGGTGCATAGACTTGGTACAAAGAGGGAGTCTTCCCTAAGAGTAATGAAGGAGTTGTTTCTAGTGTTTGAGGCAGTAACCTATGAAGAAACCTTATATTGCACCAAGACTTACTTTCTAGAGAAATGTTGTACAAGTGCCATAGTTTTGAATGTTTAACAGTTTTGCTATTTTTTTGTCATCAGTATTTGTTGGATAGATGGTGCACTAAGAAGGGGGGTTGAATTAGTGGCAAATAGAAATTTTCGGCTTAATGGATTTCTTTGAGTGTTTGAGCAATATGCAAATAAAACATAGAAAGTAAATGAGCAAGAGAAGATTGCATACAAAGATTTATAGAGGTTCGAATGTTAACAAACCCCAGTCATCTCCCCAACCGCAATTGTGAGTTCTACTATCTCAACTTGAGATTACAAGAGAGTTTCTTAGTTAATTCACAACTAAAGAGTTTTTCTAGCTCACCCACAACTAAGTGTTTTCTCAACACCGAACCCAAATCCCTTGTGTTTTAATGGCTCACACAATAACTAATTCCTTGTGTTTTGAATAGGCTCACACATAACCCAAACAAGAGTTTTTCTCACTAGAATCACTCTTACAACCTATACCTAAGTGTTTAAGATTAATACTTAAACCTTTCTTACAATAGAGATGAGAAATAAAATTGCAAGAGTTTTAACACACTTAAAATTAAGCTCTTGTGTCCTAAGGCCTTTTGGAGGTCTATTTATAATGTTTACTTTCCAATTAGCCGTTACATATGGTGCCAAAATTATTTCTAACGTTCAAAAGTTGATTGATTAAAAGTTGTATGACAAAAATAGTTTTCCGGTTGGGAAACCATATTTTCTGGTCAGGAAACCATGTTTCCCGGTCAAGGAATTCATGGTTTCTGTTGGAACCTTACACGTGGCAATCTTGGATTTGTCATTTTCTTCAACGGCTAGTCTCAATCAAATTTTCCGGTCGGGACAAGAGTTTCCCGGTCAGGACAACTTTCTAGAACTTTTGACTTAAAGCTTGGAATGCTGGAATTAAATACTTCTCGATGGGGAAACTTTTTTTCCGAGGGAAAAAATGCCTTTCCCGAGGAGGAAATTGTCCTTCAATATTTGACTGATTTGCTCACTAAGCAAATCAAATTCAATTGACTTAAAATTTTGTACACTATCAAAACATCACTAGATGAAGACATTAGTAGCATTTAATTTGATTGTCAAGATCAAAATAGAGATCAATCACCCTAAGGTCAATAGTATTGTTCATTCTTTTATCGTATTGAACATCATTTAGACAGTTAGAGTTTATTATTTTGTCTTCCACAAACACCTTTGTAGATTTTATGGTTAACCTGACTTGCTGCATGCATTACAATTCTTAAATTTTTATGATTTTTTTTTTCTTTTTATTATGGATAGTTTTGCAATGAGAAGAATTAAATTGGCAAGGCAAATCGAGTATACAATATTGCATGCTGGTTAAAATCTTTTGCTGTCTGGCTTGGGCTGCCATGCATATGTAGTTTGGGGAGGGGTGATCATGAAGTTTCAGATCTTCATTGTTTTCACATGAAGTTCTATTTGCATATACAGCCTGGCGGAATAAGACCTGTACCTAGACCTGTTCAAATATTGGCTTCGATCGGGCTTAAATTTCTTATGATGTCCAAGCCCGCCCTAATCTGGTTACTGGCCCAGGCATGCCTACCGGGCCTGGTATGTAACTAACTTGTATAATGATAAGTTCCACAAACTTATATAAGATGCACTAAATATGTACTATATAATAGTTAATAGGATATAAATTTGATGTAATTAATAATTTTACAGTTAATAGATATTACATATTTATTATGTCATATGATTATAATCTATGTCCAAGCCCAGGAAAAATGTGGGTACCAATCCCATAAGGAAGTCTATTTATACCATTAAATTAAAAAAAAAAAATCCATTCTTTTAATCGGGGAAGAACTGACAAAATTGTTTTGGCTGCTGCATTTGTGTAGCATCCAATCATCTCTGTCAGTTACCTTTTCCTAATTGAAGCCTTAAACTTCTATTTAGGGTCATAACATCAGCTGAATTCCATCCAATCCAATGTAATATGCTTGGATACAGCAGCTCAAGAGGTTTTCTTCGTCTAGTAGACATGAGACAATCAGCATTATGTGATCAGAGTGCAAGAATGTGAGTTTAGTTCACTAGCTTTTTCATTTCCTGGTTTGCTTTTTCAGATTTCCACCTTACTTTTGGCTGATGATGTATTATTATTCCCTAAAGAATTTTAAGGGATTCTTCTGATGCCATGGAGTTATTTTGTACAGCTTAAAAGATGTAGAATGCCATGGGTCTAGATCATTCTTTACTGAGATCATTGCGTCCATCTCTGATATGAAATTCACAAATGATGGACAGCACATCTTAAGTCGCGATTACATGAACTTAGAGGTTGTTAACTCGAAATTATACTTTATCTTTTCTTTTTCCACTCTTCAATTCTAATGTTGTACTGTTGGTAAACTAGGATGAGTGCATGACCGTCCTTATGATCGGAGAAAATCATATATTTCCCTCTTGTTTGTTTTATGCCCCACAGCTTTTCCATTTTCTTCCTCTAAGAGATAATACTTCATTGTTGATTAACTTTTAAGTATATTTTCTTTCTTGTGGTGCCCTGTAGCAGCTGATGCTTTCATTTTTTTTCCGTTTACAGCTGCGGGATATGCGCATGGATTCTTTGCCAGTTGCTGTATTTAAAATTCACGAATACTTACAACCTAAGGTACTAACATTTTATTTCAACCTTCCAATTTAAGAAGATATATTTGTCGAAATTTACAGTTGAAGTTGTAAATGAATTTCTCCATTCTTTAAATTAATGTTGGAGGTTGCATCAGTAATAGAGCTTTTCGTGCAAATATCAGCAATCTAAATAGATTTTGTTGTTCCATTCATCCTTCTGCTAAGTTTATTATCCACATTGCCTGTTCTTCTTGATGTTGATTGTCTAGTGTGTTAAATTTTCAGCTTATAAAAAAAACCACTAGATTTTGCGCATGTTCTTTTTTTTTGAGCTGATTTCTGTCATTACTACTTCTAGACGCATGTTCTTTTTTTTTTTTCCCATTGTCTATTTGATAATATTATTGGTTTTCCTGGTTTCTCACCTTGAAGACACCTGCCTTTATATGATATATTTTGCTAGTTACTTTAGATGTCTCTCTTTCTCATATTTGATAACATGGCTCAAAGATCGACCTTAGCTCAGTGGCTAGAGCAGAGGATTGATCCTTTTGGTCACTGGTTCAACTCCGGCAGGTCGAACTATGAATATCATGATCATACTGTTCGTTCTGGTCTATAATTATTATCTTGACCAAAAGAATTTCATTTTTGTTTTCCATCCTTTGAAATGATTATGCTGTTTTATACAAGTGGGAAATGTATCTATCTGTGTCAACTGAGATCATTTTACAGGCAAAAAGCAGCTTTTGATAGAAATAGAATGATAAATGAAAGGATTCTAAAATGGTTGCTTATTCATCTTTTCTTAAAATACCTATTGAAGAGTCTGGGAGAAAAAAGTAGGCAAAAAAGGGTTTTAAGGGAAGCCTTTCTTACCTTTTTGCATTCAGTTGATTGAGCTAAGAATGGCTAAAATTGAAGACTAATACGAAATAGCAAAACTCAACCAGCAAGCACAACACAATCAAAGGAATAAGGTGAGAAATACCGCTGAAACTTCTGTATTAATGTGAAAATGGAGCTCTACAGTAGCTTGAACATTGGAAATAGCAAGAACAACAAACAAAAGAAAATAAGCCTATGTGTAGGAAACCCATGCAGCCCAGGGAGCAACTCCCCTTCTCTAAACCCATGTTAGAGACCAAAAAGCTTCCAAAATACTCGGACCTGCCTCTGCCCTCAGCTCCCATCCTCTATTTATAACTATTTTCTATCCTATAATTACCTAACAGCCCCAACAATGTGTCCCTCATTTTCCATTTCTAGAATGTTCATTAAGCTTTATCTATTCTCTATCAAAGACAAAGCTCAAGAAGGCTCTTAGATGTTGGGATTCCGTCATTTATCCATGTATGATAACTCTTCAAGCCAGTTATTGAAAAAATTTATGGGTGACTACAAGACTTTTCATGTCTTTATATGAATAGTGTGCTCCTATCAGATTTGAAGTTGCAAGATAATCTTCATATTGCTTATTGTTATTTGCCTATTTATAATTTATATTAATAACTTCCAAAGCTTTTCCCCTGTATCTAGGACAAGAATGTGACATTATTTTCTGTTGTGCCCCGCAGTTATGTGATTTGTATAATAATGACTCAATATTTGATAAATTTGAATGCTGCATCAGTGGAAATGGACTTCATTTCGCAACTGCATCTTACAGGTTGCCCATTTATCTTGAACTGCAGAAGATGTTATGCATTTTCTTAACCTAGATATAGCCACTCAAGTGACTTTTCTTTTATGATATCGCTTAGCAATCTGCTACGCATATTCTGCTATGGTGTTGGAAGCGAAGAAGGCATTACAGTGGAAGCTAGTAAAAATCCAAACAGGTAAGCTCTTGTCAGTTCTGTGAATATTGATAAATGATAATGTTGAATCATGTTGATCCAAGGTTTGTATATAAAATTAAGAAAGAGCAGGAGTTGAGATGATAATTTGGTATGCATTGCTAACCACTATTATTGCCTAACATTCTTATTTAACTGTATTACCTGCTTCTAACTTCAGTTGAATAACAGAAGTTTTATTTTTCCGGTGAAGTAGCAGTACTGCTTTCTATTCCAGCACAAATGGGGAAACTCGTTTCTGAATGAATTTGTACTTCTGTGTCTGAAAATCAAAAACAGGAAACCACTTCTCCATTCTGCTTCAAAGGCCAGGAGATATCCATAAGCAACCTAACCCGTGGCTTTTGCCGGCATGGTTGGACTTCCTTTTAATCATATTTACATTTTGATTTACATTTATACCCTTTAGTTTCAATGACTAACCTATTTGATGTGCCAATTAACCATGCAGGAAATGAAAATTATAGTTCATATGGTAATAATCTCTTGTGACTTGAGCTCTAAGCTGCTTCATCTGGCATGGCATCCATCTACAAACTTGATTGCTTGTGCTTCTAGAAATAGCTTGTACATGTATTATGCATAGTATCATGCACAGTATGCTCACTGCCCCGGAACTGTCAGAAGGCTACAGATTTTTCTCACTTTTAAAGTTTATAACATGCTAAAGGCAAATGAGGCTAATCATTGATTGGTCTAGCTACATTGTCAAGATGGAATGAGCAATGGGATTAATTTCATCTGTAGTCACTAAATTTATATTCTAATTTATATCTCAATTGTAATTCGGTGAAAAAAGAAATGTAAAGAAAAAAATATCTAAACTTTAAGAATTTATCCGTACTAACAAATCAAAAGATAATCCTTCCAAGAACAAGAGTAATAAAATCTGAAGCTCCGCCACCCAATTCAGCAATATAAATAAGAAAATTGCTCAGGACAGTTGCCTCGTCTAATACTATCTTTCCTATTAGTTGATGAAAACACAAATGGAGGGAGAAAAATAAATAATTAATTATTTTACCTTTTTCTCTCTTTTTAGCCATTAATAAGGAGGAAAGTATCTAAGAGTCACCTTTCAAGCCAACTATTTTTAGCACTCTCATAAAATTAATTCATAAACCTATTAATAAACACATCTTGACATTTACTAAATTTATTCTTTTTAAATGTAAAATTTATTAAAATTTAATTGAATTATATAAATACAATTTTTTAAGTGATGGCTTAATTTTGGGGTCCAACACCAATATTAGGACTTTAGAAGATAAGAGATGCGTAAACTTAGCACTAAGACTCTTTATGGAACTCAATTCAATGCATTTTCTTTTAACATTCACATAATATCCAATGCACTTGTGGATTATACAAAAGTGAATAGGCGAAGCAAAAGAAAAAAGATTAAAACAGAATTATTTTCTCAGACCACTGTTTTCACTATGAATCTGTATCCATTTTGTATTGGAATATGCAAGTTTTAGAAATTTGCTTATCTTGTGAAGAAACCATTGCCATGGAATTCACTTTCCAATATTCACCATTCTTTCTCCTCTCCTCTCCATAAACCCATTTCTCTTCCTCTCTTCTCTGTTCAAAACCACCACCATCCAAGCTCGAAATTGAAACTCTTCTCCAGTTGCACCAGATTCTCACCATCATATAAAGCATCACTAAACATATCACTGCGGAAGTAAAGACAATGGCCACTATAATACCCACAACAGCAGTACCGGAAAGGCTACTTTTCTCTTGACCCCCTGATACCAAGCATGATACTAATGGTGGGCCGCATAGTTTGTCATTACCCATGAAAGAAGTAAGTGGGAATCTTGAAAAAGTGGAAGGAAGCTGGCCCTGCAGATCATTATTTGACAGGTCTAGCATGTGGAGGCTTTTCAGCTTTGTAAGTGCAAAAGGTATGTTTCCTTGGAGGCGGTTGAAGGAAAGATTCAATCTTTCTAATTTCATGAGATTTCCAAGAGAGGATGGGATCTCACCATCGAATGAATTCTTACTGAGATCCAGGATTACTTGTAGCTCTGTTAGCCTTCCTAGCTCTGGCGGTATAGAACCTGTCAACAAGTTACTAGACAGCCTCAGCTCAAACAGCTTCTTACACTCCTGAATTGTTGGAGGAATGGAGCCTGAAAGGTTGTTCCTTTGGAGTTTTAGGACATTGAGAGAAGTAAGATATCCTATCTCCTGGGGAATCTTGCCTGACAGGTTGTTGCTATGAAGAGAAAGCTTGAGTAATCTTGTGCAGTTTCCAAGCTGAGCAGGTATTTCTCCATGGAAGTTGTTGGATGAGAAATCTAGTTCTCCTACTTCATCTAAGCTATCTAACCAGGAAGGCATAGTGCCTGTAAGTTGGTTATTACTAAGTAGAAAATGCTCAAGTTTTCTACAATTTGAAAGTTGATGCACCATATCTCCAGTGAGATTATTGAATGATAAATCCAGGAATCTGAGCTCAGTGAGTTTGCCCAACTCATCAGGTATATTGCCACTAAGATGATTGTATGCAAGGCGGAGGCGAGTTAGATTTCTCGACATAGCTAGTCTAGAAGGAATAGCACCAGAAAAACTATTGTTGGTCAAATCCAATACAGTCAGAGAATTTGAACCCAAAAGTGGAAAAATGCTTCCACTAAACCTGTTATGTGAAAAATTGATAATTTGCAGGTTCTTAAGCAGGAAAAGAGATGAAGGAAGTGGACCTTCAAAGGAGTTGTTGTAAAGAGTAACTTTATACAGTTGAGAGAGGAATCTGAATGTTGGTGGCAATGTTCCTGAGAGCTTGTTATCTGCCAAGGCCATAATCTGAAGTCTTCTGCAGTAGCCCATGCTCGGTGGGATTGGACCTGACAAGTCATTCTGCCTCAGTTGAAGGACGATCAGATTCTTTAGCTTTCCAATACTTGGAGGAATGATCCCACTAAAGTGGTTTCCAAAGAAATCAATCTCTGTTAAGCTTGTACAGTTTGTTAACTCTCTCGGTATATCTCCTGATAGCTGGTTATCATAAAGATAGATAGCATTCAACCTTCGCAACTTGCCAATTTCTAGTGGGAGTTTCCCAGTGATCATATTATCAAACAGGTAAAGGTTCATCAAATTACTCATGTTCCCAATATCAGGAGGTAACTTTCCTCTAAAACTGTTATTATTGAGCTTAAGATCTGTCAGGTTCTCTAGTTTGTCGAGGCTGGGTGGCAGCTCTCCTTCAAAGTTGTTATCTGAGAGGTCTAGTTGTTGCAGAGAGGAGCAGTTCAATAGCACTGAAGGGAACTTGCCTGACAGATTGTTTTGATTCAGGAAAAGTTGCTGCAGATTTGAATTCGGGTGGCAAAAGTTGCTTGGAATGCTGCCTGTGAAGTCATTTCCAGACAGAACCAAAGTATGAAGATTCCTCAATTGGGAATTGAAGAGGCTTATAGGTCCAGAGAGATTATTTACTGATAAGTCAAGCTTCTCTAGTTGAACCAACTGATTGAATTCCAAGGGTATCTGACCACTCAACCTATTCCCCAGCAGATTTAAGTACTTCATGTTAGAAAGATGAGCTAACTCCACTGGAATTAAACCCGAAAGGCTGTTATTGGCCAAATTCAAAATCTGCAGTGATTTAAGCTTCCCCATTGAAGCAGGGATATCTCCTTCAAGTCTGTTGTTTGATGCTGCAAAATTTTGAAGCTCTTCACAGCCATGAATCGCTTCTGGTATAAGGCCAGTGAGACTGTTCTTCTTCAAGTCAAGGGACACCAGATACTTCAAGTTACCAATCTCAGCTGGAATGCTTCCATTAAATTGGCAAAAAGCAAGAGCAAGAACTCTCAATTCAGTCAAGTTGCCAATACTTGGTGTAATTTCACCTGATAACAAGTTGTCTCCTATTCTAACAACTTGCAATTTCTTCAAAGTGCATAAATCTTCAGGAACTCTACCAGAGATGAAATTTGCATACAGAAGCAGTATCCTCAGATTCTGAAGCTTCCCCAGCTCGGAAGGAATTGAGCCAGTCAGATAATTTGAGGACAAATCAAGTGTTTCAAGCGAAGTAAGATGCCAGAGCTGATGCGAAATTAAACCTGACAGTTCTGAGCTAGACAGATTTAAGCCCACAACATGTGTCTGATCATGTGAACATATAATTCCATACCAAGTGCAAACATGAACTCCTGCAGACCAGCTTTTAAGAACTCCTAAAGGATCAACAAATTCTGGTTTGATCCTTAGAAGCCAATAAGAGTCAGTTGAATCATCTCCACCGGCAGTGGCAGCAGCAGCAATAGCAAAAACTACTGTCAGAAAGAGCATCAAGTGAGACATTTGAATGCTCTACCTATTTCAAGTTGCAATACAAGAAATGAGAATATCAGATGTTCATCTGGAAATATTTGTTATCGTCCATACTGAAGGGAAAGGTATTAACAAGCAAGAGAAGCTAAAGTGAAGGAGAATTCGTCAGTGAGAATAAGGAACAATAAGAAGTGGGAAAAGGGAATTTCAAATGAAAGACATCGAAGAAGTTTTATACTGAGATGATGATGAAAGCTTTGACGTATAGATAGTGCAGTTAAAGAAGGCATGCTTAAACATCATTCTATATAGAAAGTTGACAATAATGGATTCACAGTAATTAATCTTTTCTTTTCTTTCTTTCTTTTTTTTTTTTTTTTTTGGACTCACAGATAAACATGTGATTATCTTGCACACGAGTTTTCAGTCACATAATCAAGTGAAAGATGTTGATCCAGCGGCTGAAAGTAAGTACAGGACAGCAAATAAGTGCATAATGAGTCATTATTTATTTGTTATCCTTTCTTTCACAAGTCCACCGTGAAAAATGAGATGGGGAAGTGAATGCAGACAAGGTAAAGTGATAGATAGGTATTGCTGTATGGAGAACACAAAAGTTTGGGCAGATACCCACTTGCTCCTAAGAAAGAAATGATCAAAGGAGTGGGGTCACTGAGGTCATATTATGGTTTCCATATCCTCATGAGAAAATCCATTTAGAATTCTTCCAAAATATTAAGTAGAATTTGACTTTCTGACAGAGACTGTCAATTGAGCTTCAACATTTGTCAAATTTTAAGGTATGAACCCATTATCTTACCCATATTACCGGATGCTTCAAAGAAACATTAAGGTCAATAAATGATCGACATGACATATACAATATTTTCAAGGTTGACAGGTAATAGTTTCAGAATTCAAATCTTATAAATCTGGAATTAATAAGAAAAATTTAGATTATAAAGACGATATTCAAAAGTAGTCAATAAAACAATCACTCAATAACATGATGAGGCAGGCAAGGAATTGAGTGGCAACAAATTGTCTTACAGATTAATGATGATTTTCCAAAATGCATCCGTAGAGTAGTTTCTTTTCTTAATCTTTTTCGAAAAGCACTTATTTGCAGGTCTATGAAGAAATTCATAGACCACCTTCAAGAGATGATATTATAATATTTTCTTCAAAGATCTCGAGTGCGAGTTCTAAATATAGAGTATTTTTAAAATTAAGAATGAACATTTTACCCCCTTGATGGGACTACCCAGAGCGAAACCAAATTACTGAATAATTAAAACAAAAAAAAATTTCATAGATCAATCAATTACAACCTACCATTTATGTAAAACACTTACTATTTTATGTATATATATATTAGGGAAAAAAATATATTTTCCCTTCGTACATATGCGGGTGGGCGAATGAGTCATTGAATCTAAGATTAAAAAAAAATTTCTTGCTAAATTGTATTCTGTGTTGAATTGTAAAGAGTCCCTTCTCCCTCTACCTAAAACCACCTAATTCCGTATTAAATACAGGAAGAAAACAGAAGAGCAAAACCACCGCAGTAGAAACCAAGTTATCAATAATATTTAAACCCAGAATAGAGCCAATACCCATATGCATTTTTGTCAAACGAATCCAGAAGGACGTTCATGACTCCAATTATACCTTAATAAACTAGAGAAAAAGAGAATTTGCCCCACCATATTAACAGGATTCTTCTAACAAATCATACAAACAAATAAGGACAAGGAACTCTACTTTAGATTTGATAGGAAATTTGCATAGCTTTCAGTTGTAATTTTTGTATCTATCGGACCTTTGCTTAGCTTCTCAGGGTCCAAATAGTAATGAAATTACAGGTTCCCAACAGGGTCTGTCCCATCAAAATTTTGTAGGCATGGGAACAAAGTACATACCACCTGGGCCATTTTGCTGCCCAAGTGCATAAAATTTTTAACTTTTGCCTTTGCACCTCTGTCCTCTCTCTACACATGCAATGTATTGATAGCAACTCAAAAACATCCTCATTTTTGTAAACCTGCATGCGTAAGATATGTTTGTACCACAAGCAATTAAATTTTGTTTTGGACTATCAAATTTTACTACAAGCAATTAGAAAACTTAAAAGAAAAAAGTCACACCAAAGTAGATGATTTCCAAAACAGCAAAGACAAGTTGAAGTCCAATTTAACAGAGGAATCAAAAAATTTTCCAAGCTAAATACCTAATCATAAACTTTTTTTAAACTAATCCCTTCATGAAAAAGAATAAGACAGAATGAAATGTAGGGATGATTACGTTTAAAGCCATTATAGCAATAAGAGACGAAGGGCAACACTACAAGGGAATACAGCCAAGGGAGAAGGTATGGCAGTATTATTGAGAGGGAATGAGAGAATGAGAAAGATGATTATAATAGAACAGAAGTTTAGTATTTTATACCAAAAGGGGTCTCCAAATTCAAACCACTCTCCTGTTAAACAATTGCAGAAACATCTATTCAAAGGAAAGATATGGTAAAACAATTAAAAGGCTGTTTGCAAGTGAAATTTTCCCACGTTTGGTGGATGCTAATGTTTGCTGCTTATGATAATACAAGCACCCATCTGTCCAGGACAAATATCTTATGGTAACTCTTTAAGCAAAGAAACTGGCAATAGCTCTACCGTATTCTTGAAGGCAGAATGTAATTGGGCAGGTACTCCAATTTTGGCAAGTCAACTGACTCAACTCCCAAATATAACCATGACTCTTGCTTCTTAGGCAGCTAAATGCTAACCACCATCAGTATTCAGTAGGATAATTTTCATCCATCATCCCGAAATTTTACACCAAATAGAAGCATTGTTCTTAAACTTCAATTCATAACTAGAAAACAAAACCCTCAACTTCAACTTCTATCACATCAAAATCCTTCCATTATCCACTTGTCGTCCCTACACTTATTTTGATGAAACGGCAACTCCAACTTTAACATTCATGTATCATTTTCAGTTATAAGGCTTTTTCCCTTGTATTGTTTTCTATCTCTTTCATGAATTTAGATACCTTTTTTAAATTTACTTCTCTTTTGGTAGAGAGTGACCTAAATACTTAGAAGAGAGAAAAAAGAAATGTGACAAAAAAAAAAAAAAAGCTTTACAATTAAGATAGGGTGTAACACTCCTTACCTCATCTGGAATAGCAAATTAAGTGGGCATTACTCGCTTAATTGTCTTGATCTACCCTCTTGATTAAATTAATTGTATAAACATTTTTTTTCTATTTATTATTATTCTTACCACCGGTATTTTTTTTCCTTGTAATTATATTTAAATATCCAAATAAATATTTTTCACACTTCAAATTTCATTAATTGTATCTTGTAATTAAATATATATTTACGATAATATTATATTTATAATATCCACAATAGACACCTCATTATATTCTACATAAAAGAAAACTATATTTACATATTACAAATGTTTTTAACAAAATATACAAAAAATCACTTGATACTTTAAGCTATTTTGTATCTGGATTGTCTTATTCTTCTGACATCTAATTTAAATTTTCCAAATACTTTGGACCTGCACGAAGGAAATCACCCGCACTAAACTACTAACTTAATGATACTTTATAGGATAAAAATCTTACATACACATATTGTAGGTTCGTCATCTTTAACCTTCAAGTTCAACAATCAAAACTTACAGGTTTATCATTTAATAGTCACAGATTCTTTAATAAACAATTTTTCAGCATACACATGTATCCAAAAGTCGAGCGCTAATTAAATTTATTCAATATATTTATTTTTATTTTAGTCAAGCTCATAACACTTATATCTGAATTCATTACCGGCCTTTTTAATATTGTTATTAGCGGCCTTTTTAATATTATCATTACCGGCTTTAATAATATTTTATCACGCGCGTTCTATTTTTTTTCCTGATTGGCATGTCAAACTATCAATTATTCTAGTTGAAGGTTAGATGTATTCAGGCATTGTCACATTTGTTAACATAATAATTCCTTTTTACCACTTTTTACAAACATATTTGTCTATTGATTATAAATTATCAATATCACATAATTGTTTGTCATATATCCATATATTCAATAAGATTAAAATATCCAACAATTTTTACACATGCATAACATGTCACATTAGAAAAAAGACCAAAGATACAAATTTCATTTTTATGGTAGATTTTGGCCCTGGACTTGAACCTTAATTTTGGCCGACTTCTGATTTGATTCAGATCTTATAATCTTCTGTGAACTTTTAGCATATTGTCTTAACTTGAATTTGTAAGAAAACTTACTGGAATTCGAATTTTCTATCAAAAGTTATGGCCAAATATACCTTACACCCCTTTCTGATGAATTTTTGAGCTTTGAATGTAAAAATGACATTAGTCAAATATGTTCGACCTTCACCTCGAATGATAATGTCATCCTACTTGGAAATTTTGAGTAAAACTTTTATGGATCGACAATCGACTATAGCTCCATATTTTGCCAACCAATTCATACCTAGAATAGCATCAAATTCATGAAAAGGTAACTTTACTAAATCTACTACAAACTCTCTACCCTGAACTATTATAGGACTTTGTCTGTATATCTGGTTCTCTTTCACACTATGTCCCAGTGGATTGGTCACAACTATCTCATAATCTAAGGTCTCATGTATTATTTTTCCTTATCTATGTGTAAATGTATGAATGCAAGGAACCATGATCTATTAATGCATGTAAGTCAAAGCCAAATAAAGAAAATTTACCAACTATAACATTTAGTGTATCCTGGTCCTCACGAGCTCGCATTGCATATGCCTGTGCTAGAGCTCTATTACCTTCAGCTCTGTCAACTATCTCAATTGCACTATAACACTGTCATGCACGACCACCACGACCACCTCTGAACTAGTCTCGACCTCTACCACGGCTCTGCCCTATAGTCATTATATGTGTTTATGCTATATTGCCTGTACCAAGTTTGGGATAATCTTTCCTCCTATGATCAGTGGCTCCACATCTCATACATGCTCCAATCAGCCACCAACACTCTCCTAGATAAGATATATCACAGTGCTAGCATACAACATGAGCTTACCTCCTGGGTACCGATGCCGGTGAACTAACAGATGATGCTATGGGCCTAAACTGCTGACCTCGCCTATCAGAAAATGTCTATCCAGCACCCCGTGACTGAAAAGGTCTGGATATTATCTGCCTTCTTTTATTAGATGTTTGGGCCACATTAGCCGTCGGCTTCTTATATGACCCCTTCGTCTTCATTTTTTTCCTTGTCTCTACATTATGAGCAGAGGATACCAATGTTGCAAAATTTGTATGCTGATAGGAAGCAACCAAGTACCAAATATCATCATCAAGGCCGTCCTCAAATCTACGACACTTATCTGCCTCATCTTCTATAATTCCCACTACATAACTACTCAACTGAGTAAACTCTTTCTCATAATCAGCCACTGATATACCTCTCTATCTAAAATTCAGGAATTCTTTCTTTTTCATATCAATATAAACTCGTGACATATTTCTTATTGAATTCTGCCACAAAGAAATCACATATCAGTGGTGTTGGAGTCTGAGGTTTCCTTAATACTGATTTCCACCATTGATAGACATGTTCCTAAAGTAGAGACACTATATACCTAGCCTTGTCCTTCACAAGACACTGAAAATCATCAAAAATCTGCTGTCTATTCTAGCCAAAACTCTACTATTGCTGGATCATCCTCTCTCCTACCCATAAAATTTATAGCTCCGTATTTTCTCAATTTTTCAATCTAGGATTTTGGTTGAGATAGAGGAGGTAGAGCTGGTGGCAGAACAGCTTGTATGATCTGCTGCAATAAACTAGTTATTTGCTATATAAAGAGTGTCTGACCTGGGTCAGCCTGTTGTGGTACTGATACACTAGACTCCGAGTCTGTAACTGATGTTGATTGTCTGTGAGTATCATAATCAGCTATATTATCACCCTCTTCCTCTACCTCATAACTTCGTTGTGACTCGGAATCCATAATGACCTATTTTGTCAAAAGAAGAGTTTCTTATCAAAGCAAAGCAGCTTAAAGAAAATGCACATGCATGAAAAATGCACTAATCTCTCATACTCAACTAGGCGAAAACCTTTTAAACCTAGACTATAATATCAAAAATTGAATAAATTTAATTATCGCTAGACTTTTGGATACATGTGTATGTTGAAGAATTGTTTATTAAATAATGAAACTGTGGCTATTAAATGATGAACCTGCAATATGTATGTGTGTGTATATATATATAAGATTTTTATCCTATAGAGCACAACTAAGCTAATAGCTTAGCGCAGGTGATTTCCCTCGCGCAAGTCCAAAGGATTTGAAAAATGTAAATTAGCTGTTATAAGAAGAAGGAAATCCATATACGAAGCAGCTTAAATCATCAAGTGACTTTTAATATATTTTGTTAAAAAACTTTGTAATATCTAAATATAGTTTTCTTTCATGTAGAATATAATGAGGTGTATACTACAAATATTATGAGTATAATATTATTGTAAATATATATTTAATTACAAGATACCATTTATGAAACTTGGAGTGTGAAAAATATTTATTTGGATATTTAAATATAATTACAAGGAAAAAAAAGAATATCGGTGGTATGAATAATAATAAATAGAAAAAAAATATTTATATAAGTAATTTAATCATAAGGGTAGATCAAGACAGTTAAGCGGATAATGTCCACTTACCTTACTATTCTAGGATGAGGTAAGGGGGTGTTACAATTTTTGGTATCAGATCCTAGGTTTAAAAGGTTCTCGCCTAATTGGGTATGAGAGATAAGTGCATTTTTCATGTATGTTCATTTTTTTTAAGCTGTTTTATTTTGATAAGGAACTATTCTTCTAACAAAATAGGTCATTATGGATTTCGAGTCATGACGAAGACATGAGGCAAAAGAAGAGGGTGATAATATAGCTGACTCTGATACTCACAGATAGTCAACATCAGTTAGAAACTCAAAGCCTAGTGTATCAGTACCATAGCATACTGAAGAATAGGCTGACCAGGGTCAGACACCCTTTATGCAATAGATGACTAGTTTATTACAACGGATCGTACAAGTCGTTCTGCCACCAGCTCTTCTACCTCAGCTAAAATCCCATATTGAAAATTTGAGAAAATACAAAGCTATAGATTTTGTGGGTAGGAGAAACAATGATCCAGCAGTAGCAGAGTTTTGACTAGAACAGACAAACCAGATTTTTGATGATCTTCAATATCCTGGGAAGGACAAAGCTAGGTATGTAGTGTCTCTATTTCAGGAGCATGCCTATCAATGGTGGAAATTGGTATTAACGAAACCTCAGACTCCAAGACTACTAACATGAGATTTCTGTATGGCAAAATTCAAGAAGAAATATATGCCGCGAGTTTATATTGATAAGAAAAAAAGAGAATTCCGGAGTTTGAGACAGAGAGGTATGTCAGTGGCTAACTATGAGAAAAAGTTTACTCAATTGAATAGGTATGCAGTGGGAATTATAGAAGATGAGGCAGATAAGTGTCATAGATTTGAGGACGGCCTTGATAATGATATTGGGTACTTAGTTGCTTCCCATTAGCATACAAATTTTGCAACATTGGTGTCCTCTGCTCTTAGTGTAAAGACAAGAAAAAAAATGTAGACGAAGGGGTCTTATAAGAAGCCGACAACTAGTATGGACCAAGCATCTAGTAGGAGATGGTAGATAGTATCCAAGCCTTTTCAATCACGGGTTGTTGGATAGATATTTTCTAGTAGGCGAGATCAACATTTTAGACCCACAACATCATTTACTAGTTCACCAACATCAGTGCCCAGGAGATCAGAACTTGTTATATGTTAAGATTGTGATAGATCTCATCTAGGAAAGTGTTGGTGGTTGATTGAAGCATGCATGAGATGTAGAGCCACTGATCATATGGGGAAAGATTATCCCAAATTCAGTACATGCAATATAGCACTAACACAGACAATGACTGCAGGGCAGAGCTGTGGTAGAGGTCGAGAATAGTTTAGAGGTGGTCGTGGTGGTCGTGCAGGACAGTGTTATGGTGCAACGGAGACAGTTAACAGAACTGAGGGTAATAGAGCTCCAACATAGGCATATGCAATGAGAGCTCGTGAAGACTAGGATGCGCTAGATGTTATAGTTGGTAAATTTTCTTTATTTGGCTCTGACTTACATGCATTAATAGATCATAATTTCACGCATTCATACATATGCACATCGTCACCTAGATAAGGATATATAATACCTAAGTGAACCAATCCACTATGACATAGTGTGAAAGTGAACCAGATATATAGACAAAGTCTTATAGCAGTTCAAGATAGAGAGTTATAGCAAATTTAATAGAGTTACCTTTTCCTGAATTTGATGTTATTCTAGGTATAGATTGGTTGGCAAAATATGGAGCTATAGTCGACTGTCGATCTAGAAAAGTATTACTCAAAATTCCTGAGTAGAATGACATTATCATTCATAGTGAAGGTCGAACATGTTTGACTAATGTCATTTTTGCATTCAAAGCTAAAAAATTATCAGAAAGGGGTGTGAGGCATATTTGGCCATAACTTTTGATAGAAAATTTGAATTCTAGTAATTTTTTTTGCAAATTCAAGCTAAAACAATAGGCTAAAAGTTTATAGAAGATTATAATATCTAAATCAAATAAGAAGTGGGCCAAAATTAAGGCTCAAACTCAGGGCCAGAATCTGCTGTAAAAATGAAATTTGCATTTTTGGTCTTTTTTCTTATGTGGCATGTTATTTATGTGTGATAATTATTGGATATTTTAATCTTATTGGACTTGGACATATGACATACAATTATGTGATATTCACAATTTATAATCAATAGATAAATATGTTGGTGAAAAGTAGTAAAAATGAATTATTATGTTAACAAATGTGACAAAGCCCGAATACACTTTGTCTTGAATTAGAATAGTGGATAATTTGACATGCCAATCAGGGAAAAAATAGAATATGTGCGATAAAATATTATTAAAGTCGGTAATGACAATATTAAAAATGCTGAAAATGACAATGTTAAAAAAGTCAGTAATGGCACTATTAAGAAATCGAGAATGACAACCCCATATTCATATTGATGAGTTCCGACATAGATATTATGAATTTAACTAAAATAAAAATAAATATATTGAATAAATTTAATTATTGCTAGACTTTTGAATACATGTGTATGATGAAGAATTGTTTAATGAATAATGAACATGTGGCTATTAAATGATGAACCTATAAGTTTTGATTGTTGAACCTGAAGGTTAAAGATGATGAACCTGAAATGTGTGTAGCATGAATATATATATATATATATATATAAGTAAGATTTTTATTTTATAAAGTATAAGATTTTTATTTTATAAAGTATCACTAAGTTAGAAGCTTAGCGCGGGTCTAAAGGATTTGGAAAATTTAAATTAGCTGTTAGAAGAAAAAGAAAATCCAGATACAAAACAGTTTAAAGCATTAAGTGACTTTTAGTATATTTTGTTAAAAAAATTTGTAATATTTAAATATAGTTTTTTTTATGTAGAATATAATGGAGTGTATTATGGATATTATGAGTATAATATTATTGCAAATATATATTTAATTACAAGATACAATTTATAAAACTTGGAGTGTGAAAAATATTAATTTGGATATTTAAATATAATTACAAGGAAAAAAAAAGAATACCAAAGGTAAGAATACTAATAAATAGAAAAAAAATATTTATACTAGTAATTTAATCAGGATGATAAATAAAGACAGTTAAGTAAAAAATGTCCACTTACCTTGATATTTACAGAAAGAATTATTGTGTCGAGGAATTCATTTTTATTACGTAGTGACGTGCAGGAACTACATTGTTACTTGGTACAAGATTCAGGAATGATCGGTAAAAATTAACCCTATTGGTGCATTACCATGACCATCATCGAACAGCTTTTAGCAGAAATAGCACAGCAAACTTCCAGAGAGTAATCATAATGGGTCAGATGGTAACTATTTAATTTCATTATGTTAATCTACCTGAGAATGCTTTAAATAGCTAAGTACCAACACAAATAAGTAGAGGAATTAGATGGAAGCTACAATGCTAAAAGAAACAAAAGCAAGGGCAATTGAGACAAACATGATGTGGATCAAACAACATGCTAGAAACCTCCGAAAGACATATCATGTACCTGAACTCTGATTTAAAAAAAAAAAAGATTCCTAGTAAAAAGCAGAGCGACGCAACAATTTATAAAGCCAACTTAAGCTTCCATTTACTAAGAAAGAGTCAGAAAAAAAATTTGATATGATGAGCACAGATACTAAAACACAGTAATTCATGTATATAATAATCTGCCCATATGACCTATGAAACAATTTAAGAAACATGAACACTCTATAGAAGAAAAGAATCAATATACAAGCAATAGTGGCTACTGACAAAAACCAATTACTGCCTAGCATCTGATCACAAGATCAGAAACTCTAAACTGAAAATAGAAGAAATTTGGTAATAGAAACTTTCAACAGTAACGCTTCTCCAATATTTAGCAAACTCATTCAAGTAATCCCTCCAGAACCTACCACCATGCTTCAAATAAGTTAAACACTATAAAATTCATTTGGTTTTGAAATTCCCACTAAGCAGAAACATATCGCGTGGTGTCTCAGACCCTAACATACTGACTGATTACCGGGATCAAGAGCAACAAGAATCCCCTACTGTGCAAAGATATATGACAGTTTTACCATCTTAACTAATATCATACATCACTCAGAAGTCCTGGCAGCTGATGGGAAAACCTTCATAAGAAAGCTTGAGAGTGACCAGATGCATATTACACCAAGGAATTGAAGAACATTCAAGAGTGTACCCAGAGAACTGCTTATCTCCAGGTTGTGAGAGGTCATTTCAGCTCCTCTCACTGTAAATGACAGGGCTGTCACCAGTTGTGCCGCTCTATTCAGTTGGTGCAGTCTATAAACCTGTTAGAACAAAGATATTATATTCAGGTGCAACCATCTCTCAAATCATATATATATTTAAGAGTATAATTTTTTTCTTTATCAATCTGCCCAATATATTGATGATCCAAGTATGTAATTGTACTTCTGATAAGTGAATAAAATTGTAGAACTAAGAGAAGATATAAGCATTTTTCTTCCTCCATTCTCCTAATCCATACTGGGAAATTTAAGAATAATTGGTCTAGAAAAAGTCACAACATTCCTTGGCCCCTTACTTGAAAGATTATAGGAATGGCTGGCCATGAAGATGACTTCCGAACTCTTGCATACTGCTCGAATGCAAACTGAACAACAATACCAACTAGGTATGGAGCAAGGGTTGCAGAAGCTGCAGGGCCAGTCCATGGCCATACCAAACCCATAGTCACCAAAGGAATTATAAGACTTAGCACAAGGGCAGCAACAGAAGATATTCGCTGTCCCAATTGTGGAGCCAGGGTTATGCCACCATTTGCAGCAGACTCTAACTCCAGGGGCCTCCTTAAATAGTCTATTATCAGCAGAAAAACCGCAACACCACAGTAGAAAAGAGCTTCTGTAAAGAATAATATGAGAAAATCTGCAGATACAGAACAGAGGATTTCTTAGATGAAATAAATATATCCTGCAGGATAAGCACAATAACCAAAACCAATTTACTAACTTCCCTATCTTGAAGAAACTCCGGGATATTTTCAGTCTTTATTGCATAAATTAGTTCATTATATTCAGTTCATATAATACTATTCAGTATTCACTCTCTTGTTTATAATAATATTAAAAACATATGTTCAGCAAATATAAACACCAAAAATACTACTCGCTGACTTGTTTAAATCTTGTCAACAATATAACTTCAAAACCCACACACAAAAAAAATTCATTTATTATAGAGAGTGAACTAGTGCCTAGGCAAGTAATCACCTGTCAGCAAAGAGTCCTCAAATACCGTGGAGATTATTCTCCGCAAATAAAGTGAGGGGAAAATGAAAGAGGCCACTAGGACAGCAGGGCCCATGAACCATAAAAGGCTAGTCTGTTTCTTTTGCACATTAGATTTGCTGACTTCTTCCTCTATCTTATAAGGGCGACTATAAAATGAAACTAAACCAGGTTTTCCATCAGTTCTCTTAAAATAATTAAAGGAACTGCTTGCAGGAGAGAGAGTTTCAGCTGTAGAACTATGATCTTCTTCTGCCTCTGATGTGTCTGCTTGAGGTTCACTGTATTGTGGCTTGTCTTGAGAAGCCGCACAAAGCACATTTGCTCTTGCTCCGTTTCTGTTTAGTTTTAACAGGCCACCTATGAAGTGGCACGAATAGACTCCTTAAGATACCATAAGAACACTATTAGGAGATATTCAGAGCAATGGCAATGAATTCAAAACTTTGTACAACAATCATGAAATCAAAGTCCAAATGACCGGGTACAGAGTAAAAAAAACATAGAGAATTACCTAATATTTTAAAAAGAACAAACCAAATCTGTCAACTATGGTATAGATGTTCCAAAATTATTACAGTGGTAGCATCAGCAAAATCCTTTAGGTGCAAATTATATTTACAACAACTCAGGATTTTAAAGATTGTGACATTGCAATTGATGAAAATGGATTACCTTTAGCACTTCTATGTTTCTGAGAATCAAAATGCAGTTGAACATATGGTTTTTCTGACATGCTCAGCTGGACAACAAAAAAATAAGAGCGATAAATGTTGGAAAATTTCCAGTATTAGTGAAAATTCCTGGGGATGTCTAGTGTAAAATAGCACAAACAGTGAAAACAATTCATTGAGAAATAATTAGTCCATCACCATAAAGTGTAAAATCAATGATTGAACTAAGCAATGTAGAAGAATTTGCATCATACAACATTTTTACAAGTGAAACATAGCAACAACCTAAAAAAGAAAAAGATGAGAGAAATGGCAAATTCATATAGCTTGGAGTTAAACAGCAAAGCTCATGAGTAAAAATGCAAATAAACTAAGTTCTTTAATCATCAACTGAGAAAGCTTCTCAACAGCTTCAATTGAGGCTTAAGGAATATCAGAACACTTCTCAACAGCTTGAAACCATTGATAGAAGGGAAATCAAATTATATAAGAATAGTATTCCTTCACATTAAGAAAAAAATGCAATGATGAGTTTCTACACTGTCTAAGGCAGGGACGGAGAAAGGGACAGGGCAATGGAGGCACATGCCCCCACAGCCCCTAAAAATATTTCCAAACACCCTTTGTAGTCCCTAGAAATTTTTTTTTCCATATATAGATCTTGCCCCAATTTAAAAAAGACAAACTTAATTTTGTATATTTTATGTAGTAAATTATTAAAAAATATAATACTTTTTGGTCTTTCTTAATATATTAGTAATTTATTTGTTTTTCTTATGTTGTTTTTCTTTCTTTTTTTTTTTCTGAGAAGATGTTGTTTTTCTTTTTAGAATACCAATAATTAATTGTTCACAAGGATGTTTATTTCAATATTATATAGAATATCTTATTTAAGTCATCTTTTGACTATGAAATTTATAAGGTATTTTTTTTATTTTTGAAAATCTTATATCACTTAGTGGTGCATTTATTATAAAACTATTCGTATTTTTTTAGGAAAAATTACAAAAAAAAAATCCTAAACTTTGTCAAAAATTTCACAATTATATCCAGTATTTTAAAAAAGTCTATTTAAATTATATAAACTTTAATTTTTGAAACAAATATAGTTTTCAGTAGCACAAAACTAGTCTTCTAACCTAATTGGTACTTACGTGGATTAATCAAATAAAATAATTGTCACTAATATGAATTAAATAATCGGATTAAATAGTTAACAATTTTGTCTAATTATCCAATTATAATTGGATATATTTAATCCAATCAGTATATCTAATTCATATCAATGCCAGCAATTTCATTCAGTCAATCCATGTAAATGCCAGTTAGGTTCTGATATTAGTTCCGTACTACTGAAGATAGATTTGTTTCAAAAATCAAAGTCCATATAATTTAAATAGAAATTTTTTAGAATTGGATATAATTATGATATATTGTAAAGTTTATGATTTTTTTTTTTTTGTAATTTTCCCTTTTTTTATACATCGATTGTCTTTATATAATTTTTAATTTATTATTTGTTGAATTAAATTTGCCTCCACTGAAAATAAATTTTAGATCCATCTCTGGTCTAAGGAAACTGTCAACCTTACTACTATCATGCAAATGAGCAAGGGCACTGTTTATGTAAGTTGCAGTATTTAACACTTGGGAAGTCCTAATAAAATTTTCATTCCTAATGGTGGTAATAAATAGAAACAACCAAAATTCTATACCAACATGAATTTAACAACTCCAAAGCGAGAATCTTAAAGGAAAATGACTGCAAGAATCCAGCCAATTCCTCTAACTCTGGAAAAGTAAAATGACATTGAGAATCAGGTCCAAGACTCTTATAATAGGCTAGGGCTGAGCCCTTGCTTGTCTCTCTAGTTTTCCATAATTCTAGCATGCTAAAGCCAATGTTGTAATAGCGAAAAACCCCTCAAACATCATTGACGACCTCAGCAAACTGAATGCCTGTATTATCTGTGGACAATTCCATACTGTCCCCCGCACACACATATGCCTAAAAATGTAAAATAAAAGGTATACATTCTCATTACCTAGAAACTCTTATATATCTTCCTCATCTTCAATTCTTGTAACTTCTGAAATCAGTTTATTTTTTCTTTTTTATTTTTACTGCACATGAAGCCTTATCATGCAAAAGCCACCAAGATAAATCACCTAGCAATAGCTTAGCACTTTTGTTCAAATTTCAAGAAAATGCACGTCGTAGGCATGTCCTTTAAGCCATAACCATCCAACAGGCTGCATTTAAAAAATTTTGGTCAATTTGCAGAAACTGGTTCTCATCTATTGATTCATGTGAGCTAAAGTCAAATGGGTATAAATATACATGTACAACTATAAGCTTAAACAAAAATCAAATTCATCAGCCAAAAAGCAAAGCCTTTTCAGCCAATACAACATTGAACTTATGTACGCACAATAGCAAATCTCATTAATGCTCAAACAGAAAAATTGAGTGATGAAATACAGCCAAATGAATACCTGGGAGCCTCTTCTTTGTTTAAAAGGAGAAGAAAGTGAAGTGGCCACACATGAAAATGAAGAGGAACCGACTTGAGCGGCCATATACACCTATTTACGACCTGCTCACGTATTATAACTATATATCCAAATGAGAGTGACCAATACCGAGAGTCTATTAAAAACTTAGCTAGTACACGTTGACTGATTTTAACGCAAACCCATTAGAATTGAAGGGGCTTCGAGGATACCCATATGAGATATTTAGCGAAGGGAAGGAGACAACGGTGAGCAATTTGAGGAATTCGGAAACGGAGGTAAGGATTCTCAGAAATTCTTCTGAAGGAAAAGACGCATCAAAGAGAGCGACAGAAGGCTTGCGTTGTTTGCGTGTATGTGGGCTTAAAGCAGGATGAAGTTAGGACAAGACGATCCTACTGTGTCACATTTGGGCCTCTCACTGTTAACCAATACATTGCGGATGTCTTCTTCTTCTGTCCCTTCTTCTGTGTTCTTTTTTATTTACTGAGCATTTAGCATATTTTCTCTGTTATAACCCCTTCAATTTAATGTTATATGTTAGCATGTGAATAATATATCCATAAATCAGAATTTCATGTATTTTATTTTTAGAAGGAAAATTAGGAAAAGTAGTTTGCTTATAGAAAAATTCTTAAATAGTCTCGGTATACCTCATTATTCATAAACTAATATAATCAATCAGTAACAAATAATAAACATTTACTTATGCTATTCCCATTGCTTTATGTGAATAGAACAATTAGTGAATTTACATTCATATCACAGTACGATTTGATTAAAATTTAATGACTTTGTTTTCCATCTATTCCCTTCCTTTCGTTTTTCTCAACATTCCAATAATGAGAGAATATTAAACTCTGCCCAACACAAATAAGCAGACCTGATTCTGCAAAAGGGTCATTTATTAGCATTTTAGCGAAGTAGTATCCACCTTTTCAGAAATTGGAATTTAAAATTTACAAGGCAGTCATGCTAAGAACAGAAACAATTTGCTAAACTATTCAATCCGGTCAGTGGTGTTAACCATTTTATCAAGGACATAATTCTGCTAAGCATCAGCAACTTCTTAACTGGAACATACTTAGCATAAATGCACAGAAAGCCAACTATTTTCCCTTCTTTTTTCTCAAAACTCCATTATACTCACAAGCTCCAAAATGGAAAACATGAGTCACAGGCTTCTAACTTGTCCATGGAAGAACAAACATAAGTATCAATCATATAATCGTACAAATGCCCATCACAAACTCAATTATAGAGTATAAAATAAATTATAGAGTATAAAATACTTCCATGGCTTTATGAGAAACTAACCTCAAAGAACATAATACATAAAGAAACAAGATGACAGGAATCTTGCACAAGAATGCCCTACAAAATTACAGAAATCAGTAAAATTTGCTTTCTTCGTGATCCTGACTTGCCTGAAGACATGAAAGAACCCCCAATCTAAAATGGGGCTTGCTAGCTCCGCTGAAAAAAATCTCAACCTTCTGAAACTTTTTCCAAAAAAACCGAGCATTTACATGTCGCCCTGGCCTACAACTATATCAGATTAGCCCTCTTTAAAAATCTGATTGCTCCACAATAATAGGGCCATATAGATTCAACAAAATCAAGGTACTTATCTGTAAACCACTCTTCAAATTCCTTCTTTTTTCTCTTTGATAATTCTTTGTAGTCTAAGTTCTTAATAGTTACCACAGGCTGAAATACTCGAGCTCTTACATCTTCGTTAAGCTTCCCCTGTGCAATATAGCTAGAGGCCACCATATAGTAAGTAGGTAAGTTCTTTATTAGTTTAACTGTCTGCCTAAAGCTGAAGACATAGAGTGCCCACAACAACCGGAGCATTTTAACATAGACCCCAACAACAAGAGGCCCCAAAATCCACAAAGGAGTCAACTCCTTTGACACTTCAACCCCATAAATCAAGTTGACTGCCAGGTACAAAGGAACGCTGCAGATTTAGCAAAGCAATTAGAAGCAGTTAAAAATTTAATGAAATGAGAGATGTCCACTAAATATTTTTAACAACTATAACTGAAATGGCAAAACAACACCCATTTTATTTATACTAAATATCATGCACATAGAAGTGCAGACAGTGGTTCTCAGTTGATTAAAATTCAATGCAAATTCTGCAAGTTACAGACTTAATAAGTATCAATTACATATTTCACTTCTTGACCAACTAGCCTTTTTGAAGCCATGTTCCCCATTCAGCAGTCTAACTACTGATTTCAATCAATTTATCACTTTAATTTTTTGCAACAAAATACCAAACAACATTATTTAATAGGTCAATGAGATTGAACAATGAGTCATGATGTGCTGACCAAAATTTCCCCTGACCTTCTATTTTAAACCTTGCAACACAAGCACGCACACACACACACAGAGAAGCTTGGCAGAAATTATTGTACTTACAAAATCAGTAATGGTATCTTTATTGTTGCATCCATTCCCAGAAAGTGACACCAAACGGCCTTTAAAATCTCATCTCTTTCCTTGGTCTGGACACTACTATGAGTTTGTTGCAATTCTTGACTCGAAGGTGGTTCTTCTCCTAAGATTCCATCTCCAACTTGACTAAGGGACGGCGTGCTCAATATGCTCAACCATTTCTTAAATAATCTGTTTATAGCAGGTGAACCTACAATTCTCTCAGCTGTTGGTGATTCCATTATGGTTTTCCCGCTTTCTTCCGGTATGTAAGAAACCTTAACAGAATTCTTGGAAACTTTGGATCCATTTGCTCTGTTTACTGATTCATCATTTTGTGCACTGCCTTTAAAGGCTGAAATTTTCAAGAGTTTCACTTTGGGTCCATGTGTGCAAGCCCCTAAACTGTAAAACTAATTTAAATCAGTTTAATTTCTAACATCAATATGGTAATTAGATAAAAAAAAAAAAAAAAAAGAAAATGTGAATCAGAGTACATGCATATATGAGCAGCAGAGTTTCATGATAAAGAAGCATTGAAGACAATAAATATATCATAATTCTAAAAAAATTCTTTGACATCATGCAAAATAAATAATAAGCCAACCGGATATATGCCAAACCATATGAAATTTGAAACCATTCTTCTCCAGGATGCTATCATCAGATAACCTAAGCCATTTGAATAGGCAAACAAAAAACTGAATGATTTAGCAAACAATTCTCACCTTAAACGAAGATTACGCTTCACAGGAAAACGCCTATCCATTCTTCCAAATATGTGCAATGTTGATACATAGTGCTTTAATTTGAATCCTTTCGTCCATGATAAAGGCCTGACTGAAAATGTGGCATGAGAACCCTGAATAATGGACAAAAGACATATTTATGAAATTTAGTTACTTCAAATCTAAATCTACAACTTGAGAATTTACTGAATAACAAAATATTGAATGCAAATATTCCAAATAAATGTTTAAACGCAAATGAACAGCAAAAAAAACAAAATATTGAATGCAGAAAACGGGAATTCACAAACCATTGGGTGCATAACCTCCTGTGCTTTAACTAAATTTGTGTAGGCATCCGTACAAAACTCAAATCTAGAAAATCTGATGTTTTTGAATGGTAAACCTACAATTACTGTCTGGTCATGAAAGATAGTAAACAAGACAAACTGATATTTTCTCACATGTATTCCAAACATTGGAACATTTGGACAAGTGGTATTGATCACAAGCAAAAAATAAAAGAATTATATTTTCCTTCGCTAGACTTACCTAAAGTACAAGATTCTCTGAACTCAAACCAAAACAACTTATATCCCAGTTATGCATCAAGTATCAATTGTCACTAAATTCCACGACTTGGAATGAAAATAGTTATGTGGGCTAACAAAACAACTTTGCCACCAAAAAATCATTTACTAGAGTAATATATAAGAAATTTTAGAATACTCTCTTAAAATAGAAAGGTTAACTGCCCAGTGATTGATCATCGGTTCAACTTCCATAAACCCAACACGGACAAGTATCAAATCTCTTATACACAATAACTGATGAAGTCAAATAATAAAAAACAAACGATGTTAAACACAAGTAGACCCTTTATTGCCGCTTTGCAAAACTCAAGTTATGCATCACATTTTATGACCAAAAGGTTGCTTCATAGGCAAAATCAATTTGATTGATATGGTTGATAGTGGACAAATTTTTTTGCAAAGGAATTAGAGCTGAAAGCATCAAAGATAATTTGCCCCAAAATTATAATATTAAGGTTTAATTTCGACAAAATTAGCAGTTCATCCATTACAAAGATGCATGTAAATTGTCAGTTAACACTTCTTGATATGACCTGCATTTGATGAGTCACCAACGCCATCTTCCCCATTTTAAGCACAAGCTCATCCACTCAACGGCACCTTATCCAAAAACAAAAAGATTCTATTAGAAAGGAGCACAAGAGAGCACGACGGCTAAACAAGTGAATTTACCTCAAAAAAAAAAAAGGTAAAACAAAGTTTATGAGGAAAGAGCTTTTTCTTCTTTCATTGTTCACATGAGAACTTTAATTTCAAGCTCAATCTAACAATATCAAAGTTGACCTACAATAAGAGTGAATTGTGAATTCTGCCTTGGTATCGACTGAATTAAACTCAACTTCTCGTTTTATCCAAAAAAAACCAAAAAACAAAAACAAAAACCATTCAAATCCATCTAAATCAAATTTATCTTTCAGGCTAGGGCTTAAAGATTTTACTTTCACACTTGTCATCTTTCCCAGACATTTTTCATGGAAAACAATGAAATAACCTAATTGCATATTCCCAAAGTGCAAAAATCGCAACAGAAATCAACCACCGGTAAAAGGGTAAAAAAATTTGAAGCTTTAATTCAATAATTGAAGCAGAGCTAACAAGTAACTAGAAGAAAAACAAAAAGAGGCACTAACCTGTCGACTGGAATTCATGAGCTATTCAAAGCTTAATCCCTGGGGTGTTAAGTGAAAGCTGATAATGCCAAGAAACAGGAGAAAAGGAAAAGAAGCACTTTTTCTTGCTGTTATCTTCAAATTGAATTCAGATATAAATAGACAGAGAGAAAGAAAACTCTTTGGTTGGTCAAATAAATTATTTGGGGTCTGTAGAAAACCCTTTTTTCAGTTAAAACAGAGGATGACAATTCCGATACGAAAGAATTCAAGGGTAAGGTAAAGAAAACCTTCGGCACCGATTCATCAATTTTAAAATTTATGAATTATAAAAATTTAATCATTTAATTTAACTATAAAACTTAGAGATTAATAATATAATTTATAAAATTTATAGACTAATAACGTAATTTTTTTATATTTATGTTTGATTGAATAATTATAATCTATAAATTTAATAATTAATTTTTAGTTTTATTCTAAATATTAATAATTTATTATTAATTAAACATATCCAATCAATTAGATAGCATACTTACAAATTTAAAAAATAAAATTGTTTATTTTAAAAATTAAAAAATAAAGTTATTATATGTTTACTTACATTGCTAAAAATATATTTTTTATTAATAATTTAATACATATTAATATTATTTATATAAAATAATAATAAAGTAATTAATTGAAATTAAAAAATATATTTTTTTTTATGATTAATGATAGTTTTTTAATATTATTAATTTAATAGAGATAATTTTGAAAAAAAAAATTGGCAATAATTTTTCATTACTAAAAATTTATAAATTTTGAATTTTCACACTTAGAAGATAAAAAATCAAATCCTTAAAAAATAAATTATTTTTGTGGATGAGCAGTTTCTAAAATCTATAAATTTTAATCATTTTTAAGTAACAAAATAATAAATTTATGCTAAATATAGTATTTCATTATTTCTCTTCCCTTTTAACTTTCCTAATAAAAAGGAAAATCTAAAATTTAATATATAATTAAAAAGATTATATATGAATGAATTATATTGGTCATATTCATTATTATTTACAATCAATTTTTTCCAATTTTTTTTATGATTATGAAGTTTTTTTTGTTTAAAATTTTTTTAATAAACTTGTGTGCAAATAATAATGAATATAGAGTATATTCTAAATGAATTTAATTATAAATAATAATAAATTTGCATCAAGATAATAATAAATACGCAGTCAAATAATAATTAACATATAAAAATATATTCTAATTGAATTAATTCAAATAACAATATACAGTCAAATAATAATGAATATATAATGCATATGCAGTGAAATAATAACGAACATACTGTTATGAACATAAAGTAATTATAAATGAACCTAATTACAAATAATGCAAAATGAGTGTTTGAAATTGTATTGAATGTCCTAAAAATATATTTTAAATTTTTTTATTTAATTGAGTAATTTTTCTAATTTTTTATAAACTACTTTTACAAAAACAGTTTTTAAAATTCAAAAAAATTAAAAATACAAAACATTTTAGAAAATTGTTTTTCCATGTTTTTTAAAAAATATAGATGCTGGTCCGTATTGCTGTATGACTAAGGTCCGTGACATACGAATGAAAAATTTTCACCATACACCACGATTATCATTTTATTTACAAAAAAATACCCAATATTCTTTCTTTTTTTTTAATTTCGACAGATTTTCTTTCCAATTTGCGCTGTATTTTCTTTCTCCGTGGTGATAGCCATTAAGCAGAACACAAGCTTCTAACGCAAACTGATTCTCCTTTCTTCATCATCCGCTTCAGACTGCAAATTATCATGAATATCGTCAGCAGAAGATCAATCAAGACTGGAAACAATTAAGAGAACCATAATGGAAACTCCTAGGCCCTAAAGGCCCAGGTCTTCTCTCCATTAATGATGTGCCTAATGCTTCTTCACTGTAACCTCTTCCCTCTAGCTCGCAACCGCTCTCTTCTCAACCATGACTGCCGGAAACAAGTTCTCAGAGTTCTTTCATTCTTATTTCGACTTCAGTTGTCTCGATTTCTTCGATCACTACTTGTTTAATGCCTGCTGAAATAAAAATCTTTTAATTTCTTCTGTTGATTTCATCAATTCATGTGATTGCAAAATATGGCTTGCATTCTGTTTTTTTATTAAAACCTGTAAGTTCACTCTGTTTTAGCAGTGGCATATTGCTCTTCTATTTAAATAGAAGAAAAATCTGGGTAGATTGTTTGATATAATTTTAAGGATAAATTTTTAGGTAAATTATATTACCGTGTTATTTATAGATTAATTCAATTATTAAATGATATATATATTATATTTATTTCAATTAATAAGAATAAAATAATTAAATACATGTCAAGTGATTGGATTAATTTATAATTGAGATATTGAAAATGTTTTTTTTTTTTTGGCATATGCCGCTTGCTTTATAGTATGCGGCGCACCAATTAGTATGACTCATGTTTACGTGCTTTCGAATTATGATAGATAAGACCATTTTTTCTACCTCATCGTGCTGTTGAAACCGAGCATAAATTGCTTGAATTCTTATTTTTCTTAATTTTCTTTTTTTGGTAAAAATCTTAGGAATTCAATTAAGATATTCAAAGTATTTTTAAATTATATCCAAAATATATCCAAATTATTTCTAAAAAAATTTCAAAAAATTTCTAAAATATTTATAAGGTATATTCAAAATATTCTTAAAGAATTTTCAAGATTTACTTATAGAATTCATAAGGAATTTTCAATGTATATCTAAGGTATTCTTAAAATATACCGAACCAATATATACTCAAGATATTTCTAAGAATATCAAACCAAGATACGGAAAATATATTAAATGTACATTTTTGGTGTACTTTAGGGTAACTATTTTAGTTTAGGATTTTTTTAATATTTTTAGGTACTTTTTGGTAGGTTTTTAAAAAAAAAAACTTTTAGTTGAGGTATTGTTATATTATTTTATGAGTTTTTTAGTATTTTTAAAAAATTTTCTATAACAATCCAGTGAATAGAGGTGTTCGCGGATCGATTTTGTGCAAGTTAGACATAACATTCAATACAATCTACAATTTGTGGATTGTAAATTTTTTTTACCCAATCCAATCTACGAATATACAAAAATCAATCAAATCCAAATTATAATTGTGGATTGGATTAGATTAGTTTGTTGTTTAATTGTATATACTTTTTATTTTTATTTAATACTAATAATGATGTTTAATATTCCAAAAATTTTAGTTTATTATATAAAATACTTAATATCAAGTAATATTATGAAAATTACAATAAAATTTTTTTTTTAAAAAATGCAATAGTTAAAACTATTGTAGGAAGATTGATAAACTTACAAAACATATTAGAATATGGAACCTGATAAACTTACACCAGTATAAGAAAATAGATACATTTACAGAACATATTAGAATATGGAAGATATTTGTCTCAAACAAATCATTAAAAAGAATTACAGAACAATAAAAAACTATATAAATCGCACCAAAACTTAATAATATAAGTAATAAAATTAAAATGACAATTTAGCAAGTAATAAATTACAATATATTCAAATAAGATTTGGTTGTGGTAAGAATTTATTTATTTATTTGCTTAAAATTATATACACCATATCAAGTTTATATATTGAATAGATTGAAGATAAATCACCATTCAATTTTAGATAAATTTATATAATTAATACAAATATATAATGATGACTGTAAGCACAAGGAATGTCAATAATGAAACAAAGCTTGAGAAAGTGCAAGTCATTGGCTAATATCTAATTGGAAAATTACTTATGTGGTTTTTTTCAACATCCTTTCAAGCCATAATCTTTATATAGTTAAATTAAAAAAAGATTCAATCTACTATTGAACTTAAACTAAAACTTCTCGATTCTTCTTATGAGTTAATTTTTTATCAGTTTAGTTATTTATAATGAGACTAAACTCAATTTCATGAAATCATGCTAGATTGACTATAAATTAGATTACCTCATAATATATTGCACTTAAATTAGTTTAATATATATTATACGGATTGTAGGTCGATTTACAGTTTAAAATATGAAAAATTCAATATAATCTACAAAATGCAGTTTGAAAAAATATAAATAAACATAATCCACTACATTTTTAAAACTGTTGTTTTATTACGGTTGATTTTGATTGGTTCAGTTTTGAACAGGTTAGGCAGTTTATAAACACTCATGAGTGAATGGTTGGTGCCGCTAGGGGTGGAGCGAATATAGATTTTGTATGTACATGCATTTATCCGAACTCGTTTAAACTATAATAGCCTAATGGGTAATTCTATTAGAATTTTGAAATGGTTACAAATAGAGTAATTCGATTTTATATATAATACAATTTATTTTATTATAATTTATTGAATGTAATGATATAATTAATTTTTTTTTTGTATAATTTTATAGGTTGATGAATATCAAATGTAATGAAAATTGAAGATTTGAAATAATTTTTCTATTATAATGAACAATATTTAATTTTATGTTTTAATGTTATTTTTATACAATTTAATGAGTTGTTTTAATTTGAATATGTTGAATTAAATTTTATCTTTTATTTTGTTTATTTAATTTAATTTTATATTAATTTACGATAGATTATTTATATATTTTTTAATTGGTTTGAATTTTATTTTAAATTTTTAATGATAAAAATTAAATAAATAAATTTAAATATTAATCAAATTTAAAATAAATATGAAAAGAGTAATATATAAAACCAGATTTGGATTTGTATATTACATTTTTTTGTGAATACTTGGTTGTCTTCCCCAAATGCTGCCTTCAATAATAACCAATAATAGGCCTTTAGGCTACGAGTACAATTCTTAACTTTTTACTTTATGGGTTTGAAAGGCAAATGGGGTTTTGGTAATATTGCTTGCAATGTGGAAAAATTACATATGAGATTTAATTTATATTTTTTTTGGTTAAATTTTAAAGTATTTATGGTTAGCTATAAGAAATATTTTTTTTTTACTCATAGAGTATTAATATAGTATATCAAACTATAATGAATAAATAATAATTTTTTTTTTGTTATTTCACCACAATTTAATATCTTTTTAATGGAAAATATAATAAAATAATATATTAATTGTTTGAACTTCAAATAAGTGAACCTCATGGATAAATAGTAGTTTTCCTTTAATAATATGGACATTTGAATCATCGGTTGTAGTCAATTAATAGCTGATTAATACTAGTGTTTGGTAAAACTAATTGAATTGTTACTGTTAAAATGTAAAAATACTAATATGAATATTATTTATTTCAAAAAATATATTCTTATATGATATATAAATAAAAAAACAACTGTATATCTATAATTTATAAATATAATAAATTAATTTAATGTATTTTTAATATATTATATTTTAATTTGAACAGATGTATTTTATTTTTAATAAAATTTGTTGCAAATAACATGTTTTATTTTGAAAGACTATTTTTGTCGTTTCATAAGAAAAAACTCTGAATTGGAGTTTTTTCAAGAAGTAATGCCATTGTTTGCCCACATTTAACTTTCTTTTTCATAATTATTGACAATTTTGTGTCTTTTCCATTTTATTGAAAATTTTTTATTCCCTATCATTTTTTTCCTTATCTTTTCATTTATTATGGTTAGGGAAGATGAAGAAGACGAATAAAACGAAGAGGCCACTATGGAGACAACTATAGTCAGCATCGAAGGGTTAGTCATCGAGAACTTAGTTCAGGTCGACGTTAACAAGCTTTTGTGATCGGAAACTGCATTTTTTTAGCTATCTAAGAGGTCTCCGCCGATCCTCTTTATGCTGCGTCTTGTTTTTCACTTTACACATATGACAAATAAAATATGGTTTTTTAGTTATATAATTACTTATAGGAAATATAATAATTTTTGAAACGTGAGCATATATATATATATATGGTTTATTTCGTTGATAATTTTACCATCACTATTGCCATTGATTTTATTGCATTTAATCTATATATTCATAAGTTTATCGATTGCATTTAATTTTTTTTTTTCCTGTGAAAAGATGGGCAATGTATACCGAAATATTCTTAAGGTATTCCTAATAAATTCGTAAGGTATATCCAAAATATTTCTAAGGTATACTCGAGTATTGCCAGGATATTACTAAGGTTTTCCTAATATATACCCGGGTTGTTCCTAATGAATTCTCATAGAATTTTCAAAGTATTCATAAGGTATACCCAAAATATTTACGAGATATACTAAATGTATTTATAAAGATATTGAATTAAGGTATACCCAAAATATTCAAAATTTATATTAAATATAAAAAATTTTGTGTACTTTTGAGTGATTTTTTGAATTTCGGTACTTTCTTAATTATTGGTAGGTTTGAAAAAAAAAATTAATGGAGGTATTGTCCTAATATTTTATGAGTTTTTTTATATTTTCAAAAAATTTCATTTTTCAAACAGCATATGTTTAGGCTTTCTAACAGCTACCTGCTTTAATTACCAAATACTTTTATTTAACTATTGAAGATCTAAAAACTATCAGCTACCTCCAACAACTGAATCAAACGCTCTTAGGTTTCAGCCTTAGATTAAATGCATGTTTTGAACCTTTTAAGTATGCTATTGCTCTTCCATTTTATGGCTTGTGTCCAAATTGATTTGCTGCCTTACTGAAAGGCCATGAGCTGAAGCCTGTTAATTAATAAAAGTGTTAATTGAAGGGAATTTTACAGAATTACAGAAAAACGGATACCAATTTACAGTTTTACTGGCGCTGAAAGTTTTTTTCAATTTTATCAAAAATAATTTTATAAAATTACAACAGTATATAAATTTGAAAATCACATTAAAATGTATCTTTATTGTATATTTCTGGAATACCTTTGGTATAACTTAAGTATATATTAGTTTAATTTTTACAAAAAAAAAATGAATAACAATTGAATTGTTAAAAAAGAATAATAACAATATAATTCGATCGAAATTCAAAACATCACAAATTTTCAAATAACAGTACCAAAATTTAAAAAGTGACCTAAAATGTGCAAGACAGTATATTTTTGGAATATCTTCAGTATATCTTGGGCATATTTTAGTTTAATTTTCACCAAAAAATAATAAAAGAAGAAAAATAATAATTGAATCATTAAAGAAGAACAATAAAAATAGAATTCAATCAAAATTCAAAGTATCATAAATTCTCAAATAATAGTACAAAAATTTGAAAAGTGATCCAAAATGTGCCAGACAATAAATATTTGGAATACATTCGCTACATCTTGAGCATATTTTAGTTCAATTTTCACTAAAAAATAACAAAAAAAGAAAAATAATAATTAAATCATTAAAGAAGAAGAACATAATTCTATCGAAATTTAAAACATTATAAATTTTCAAATTAACAGTTTAGTATTTCTTTTAAAATACTTTGGACATACATTCGGAATACCTTTAGTATACTTTTAGAATTCTTTGAGAATATATTAGAAATTCCTTTGGAAGACATCAGATATACTTTGGAAATTATATTGAAATATTTCGGATATATTTTAAAATATCTTGATTCAATCATAAAGAAATTTCAAAAAAAAAAATATGCCCAAAAAATAAAGGAGAAATCATTACCATTTCAGAAGATAAAAATATAAATTGATTTCGATCAAAGACCGAGAAATTAACAAAAATTGAAGGACTATAAAGAGAAACCATTACCATGGTTATTCAACATGGATTTGATTGGTATGATAATGCTGAGGAGCGATTAATCTTTTGGAAATTCATATGCAAATAAATTTGCTGTTTACAAGGATCGATATGATAATACCAAAGACCTGAATTTGAGATTCACAAAAAAAAAAAAAAAGGACATGCATTTGCTGTTGCTGAAATTCCAAATTGCAATTGTCAATTAAAATTAGAGAAAATTTTGTTTTTTTGTATGTATATAATGGAAGAAGAAGAAGAAGAAGGTATGTGTTAGCCTCCTCCCACAGCCGAGCTTTTGAATAAATCTCCGACAATAAGTGGGACAACTACTCCTTCAAGCCTTCACTCTTTTTCCAAGAGGAAGATCTTGAGGAGGCTGCTAACCAGGAAAAATATTTTGAAGAAATAAAAAAAAATTTGAATAGAAATGAGAAGACATATATTTAAAAAAATAATAAACATTGGCAAACTGTGAAAATTCTTCTTAATTTGCTCAATCAAATAATAATCAACAATCACACCATAGAAAACAGCCTTTTTGGGGGTTTTAGTCTGCCATGACAAATCCTCATAGGTATATGCGCATTCCATTATTTGAACCATAAGAATCTTCAAGGAGATTGATAGAGTTGAGAGAAATCATTCCATCCACACATTTCATAG
This sequence comes from Balakata baccata, assembly GCA_949630135.1. Taxonomy (NCBI): domain Eukaryota; kingdom Viridiplantae; phylum Streptophyta; class Magnoliopsida; order Malpighiales; family Euphorbiaceae; genus Balakata; species Balakata baccata. Next base: position 80,100 of record CATIWF010072248.1, read on the forward strand.
GTAATGCTACAAATTGGTTTCAATTTGACCAATGCGTATCTATATATTCATTCTATTCCTAAATTAATATGTTTCGGATTGTTTTTTTTTTTTTGCGTTTTATACTTATTTATAAATATTAATTTTTTTTTCCATTATATTATCATTTAAAAGTTCTTTTTTATATTAATTATTGTCATAAATTAATTATTTTAAAATATTATTTATTTCGAAATAAAAAAACAAATAAATCCATTAGTGTCTAATATCGTTACTGAAAAGTGCTATCAACACTTTTTTTTAATGTAATTCTCATCATATATTTCTAATACAAAAATATCATGTATTTTTTCACCTATAAAATATTAATATTTTGATTAATTCTTTATAAAAAAAATATACATATTATTTTTATATTAAAAATATATAATAAAATTGTATTAAAAAATATCGGTAACACTCATCTATCATTACTCTATTCGATAAATAAAGTATCAACTTTTATGTAAAAATTTGTATAAGTTTAGATAAGAGGAATAATCCAAAGCACGAGACATTGGAATGAGGATGAAGTTAAATAAGCACTAAAGAACATCACCAAGTTCAGTACATAGGTCATGTTTGATTTATGAATAGACAATCAATAATATATATAATAGTTATTTCATTCTTTAATTCAAATTTTGAAAAAAAAAAAAGTTACTTTATACGACTGTTATTCTTTAATTTTAAATAAATATTGATTATTCTACAATTCAAATAATATAACTTTCGACTATCATATATCTCTTATCACTATTACTATCTCACCATTATTTATTTATCTACCACTATCACTATTGCCGCTTATCTAACACCACCATTACTAGCACTATTCATCCATCATTACTGCCAACCATTATCACTGTCCACCTATCACCGCCACTACTATTTGTTTATAATTATTATTTAGAAATAGTTATTATATTTTTTAAAAATTATAATTTTATTACAGTATTTCTAACAATACTATCTATTTCAGTCTTTCTATATTATAAAAAATTCACATTTTATTTTAATTTGTCATGAAAATTGTATATATTTCAATAATACTCTATATTTTTAAGTTTTATTAATAAAACTATCAAAAATTAAATGAAGAGAGAATAAGAGACAAAAAAAAAAAAAGAAAAATAGATAAAAGAACAAAAAGAAGAAATAAAAATAATAAAATATTATTTAGAAATTTATTGTGATTCTTAAATTTACGAAGAAAAAATATAAATTTTAAAGAATTAAATAAATAAAAAAATAAAAAAATTATTAGATGATATAAAACGTTTTAAATATAAATAAAAAGAAAAATAGAAATCGGTTAGAAATGCTATTATACAATATTTTATTTTATGAACAAAATATGATTGTAGTGGAATAAAGAGCCTTACTTCTATAATAACTATTTTTCATAAGAAAAAAAAAAAAGGAGTATTACAAAAAAAACCACTAAAGAAAAGAATGAAGTAAAAATTAGATTGAGGAAAAATATAAACTATCTATACCCGCCGTTCAGAAGTCGACAGATGAAACTAAAATTATTAAATAAATCTTAAATAATTAGTAAACAGTTTTCGTAGCAAAAACTG